>PVKA01015082.1:0-50853 GCA_004027165.1 Ctenomys sociabilis
TTCAGGTGGCCAAATCTCACCACTTGGCTTGTTATTTTTGTGGCTATCATAGTGGGCCTGTTGATATTAAAATGCTTATTGGAGAGACTGACACAGACACAGCAACAAATTAAATTAACAGCTTTGGCAGCCATGCAGATAGCGGAGGGAGGTACCACCGGGAGCCAGGCGGCAGCCAACCCCTTTAGGTAGCAGGTGAGCCAATGACGGGTAAGGTCGAGGCACCCCCACCTCGAATCAACCTAAGACAGGCCCTGTTGTCCCAGAGGCTTACATTGCCCTGAGTTGCCAGCCTCAGGAAGGGGCTTGGCATTGAGTCCTGAGAAGGGTTACAAGGGCTCCCCGATCGTATGCTGGTGTGCATCCAGGTTCCATTCACTCTATCCTGGCACTACAAAAGGATGAGGCCTTAGAAGGTCAAATACACGGTCGGGGTGCACAACCTGACCATGGATAAGGTCTTAATAGGCTACAGTGAGAGGGCATCAGCCACTATGATCACTCAGTAAGCAATGCTGCCTTTTATTAAAACAAAAGGAGGGAGATGTCGGGAGCCATTCCAAGATGGCGCCCGCTCCTCGCTCCCCCACCCATCGTGTCTGCAAAGATGGCACCCATATCCGGCTTCCTGGTTCTTGTTGCTGTACCAACCTCTCCCTTATTTAGAATAAGCCCGCCATTGCTGTAAGATCTACCAATAGTAATCGGCCACGTGTATAATTATGATTGGTTTGTGAAATCTATATAGCTTGCTATATCATGAGATTCGCCATGCTTGCACGGTAGGAGCCACGGATAGCGGACGCATGTAGAGGCTTGCATCCCACTCGATAAAGACTTGCTGAACCCATTGCTGAGTGTCTGAGTGTCTTCTTCCGCAGGACGGGAGCGGCGCCGGACACGACACCACAATCCAACACAGTCCAGCATTCCACAACAATAGTGAGTTATTCAAAGAAGTTGTCGACCATAGTCATTTACAGCTCAGCTTAATATTATGGCCCCGCAAAGTATACTTCATTTTTATACTTTTCTGTTGGATGGTTAAGACCTAGATAGAGCAAGACTTATATACCAACACGTGTACTTTATGTTTTTTGTTATGGGTGTCTTTTCCTTAATGTATCACGTAGACTAGATTGATGCTTACGAAATATCTCTCAATACCTACTCGTCTGAATATATTTTATTTTACTTAAATTCTGTTTTGCAAAAAGTAAAATATAATACTGTTAATATTTTCTTCAACTCCTTAAAGATATCATTTTCTGGCTTCTTAGATTCTTCTTTCCCTCCTTCTTTCCGCATTTTGTCTTTTTTGCATTGGAAGTTGAACCCAGTCCGTTGCACTGACCTGCATCCCCACTGCTTTTCATGGTTTAATTTGAGACAGAGTCTCCTCAAGTCATCTAGTTGCACAGGTAAACCTTGAGCTTGTGATCCTCTCATCTCAGCTTTCTCAAGTGCTGACATTATGTGTGTGTGTCACTATGCCCAACTGATAACATATTTTTTTATTGTAAAGTTGGCTATCCATTTCAATATTGCTCTTTGTAGGTGTCCTGTCTTGTTTACATTTGATTTGAACATCTTATTATATTTTTAACAGCTTATATGAAATGTTTACAAAGATAACATTAAATCGTAAAAGGTATTACAGTGTGGCTCTAAGAATATATGTTCCCTTTGATTGTTTATATTTTCCTAGAGTTAATATGGTTGGCTTACTGTTGGGAAGTGTGTACAGAAATTTGTTGAGAAGAGGCAAGTCCCAAGGGTACACTGTATAGCCCTTCCGTGATACCTCCCCCTTTTTTCTCTGATTTCTGGAAGCCACCAGAGTGGTGGCTTTTCTATGTCAAAGATCTTATACCATGAAACTGACCAATGCAAGCACAAACACTACGAAAATGTAACCCAAAATAATGCACTGCTTCTTTATAGATGTGTATTTTGTCTCAGGAATGAGACCATGGTACCTATGAATCTGTTTTTTGGTATGTGTGTATGTACTTTATTCTATTAGTTATATAATAATACTCTAATAAACAAATCCTTTCCGTATTTAACATTTCAAATCAAAATAGACTTATAAAAAATGACAAAAGGAGTACAAAATATGACTTCCCAAGTGTTAATGTATATAAATCATAGCACAATGATCAAGTCTGGAACAGTTGCATACAGTTTTGTGAGTTAACTATAGATGTTATTTAGATTAAAATTTCTGTCCACTTATATCCTTTTTTAGGTCAAGATCCAGGTCTGATTTACTTGGTACATGTAACTGTCCTGTACTGTGACCCTTCTGATAAGAGACAGTGCTTACCTATATTGCTTTGTATGGTATTATGTTTGAAAAAATGCACAATATTTTTATGTCAAGTGAATCTCAATTTGTATGATGCTTTCACATGATTTCTGTATCCATTTTAAGCAACGACATAAGTAATGCTGTTTGCTTCCTGCATCAAAGGGACAGTGTGTCTACTTTTCTTTTACTTAATTTTTGTCAGTGTTTAATGTAAATGATGTGAAATGTGCCACAGTTTTCATTCAAAACACTAGCACTTTATGCACTTACTAAATAATTTTGAGAAATATCTTGAAGTTATGCAACTCCCTTTATTATGACATTGCCAACTAATTTTAACATCTTTCAGTGATTCTTGTTTGTAAGACATGACTTACCATTGAATTAAGAATCTTATAATATGTTTCAGTATGTGAAAGTGGATTAAACACTTGTCTTTCAGTCAATTAAACCCTGAAAGGAGTAGTACTATAGAACAGCTACTCTTAAAGCCTTACTCTAACTGAATGTTGAGAAAATGGTTCTAAATTTTTTAAACATTATTACCAAAGATACAGACAAGAATGTTAACATAAATATTATATATATATATACATATATATATATATATGGAGAAGGACATCAAGAGACAGAGGAAGAGGGGATAGAGAAAAGAGAAAGATGAAGAAACAAATTAACTTGTATTATGTACGTTTACAGATTCCACAGTTGGAGTGTAAACATTAGATAGAGCAATGTGCACAAATAAAAGGAAAGTAATACAGATATGGGTATTGAGAGCATGGATAGAAGGGAACAAGTATGAACACAAGGAAATTATATATATATATATATATATATATATATATATATATAATGTTATAAGTAAAAATTATATATGTTATAAGTAAAAATTCTGCACAAAAATGAAGGTTATATTATACATTAAAAGTAATAAATAGAACCTTGGGATAAATATTATTAAAAATTGGCTTTCTCAAACAACAGAATTTTTTTCTTAGAAACTTCAGTGACAAATCATTAAAGCCAATAAAGAAGCTGGCCAAGTACACATGCTAATATAAGTAGTATCTTTCAATATGATAATCTTTTCTTTCTTCATTAATTTGCCTTTAATGGGAACCATTTAGATAGTAGGCCTTAAATTTTGTTTCATTCACTTTTTTTTAACATTAATTTTATTGAGAAAGAAATAACATTGAGACTATTTCAAAACAGATTGGTAGGCTAGTTACAATAATTAATATATTACATATTGTTGTCTTCATAGTACTTACAGTACAGCTGTCCTCGTTAGTATAGTGGGGAGTATCCCCGCCTGTCATAGTACTTATAGTACAAGATGAAGATGTGATATCTTGCCTAAACACTATTAGTACATATCTTTCTGAAGGGAGATCAATATGAGGATCTTTAGATTCATCAATTAATAGTCCACTTTTATATAAAGAAGTGATTTTTTTAAAAAAATGTCAGTCCACCCAAATTATTCTGAGAATGCTATTAATGTTCATAAAATATCAACTTTATTTTTCATGGCTCTTAAAAATTAAATTACAAAATTCATATAACAATATAACTGCACAAAAACAATGACATTCTGAAAAAAAGCAATGAAATTGTTCTTGCCTTAGTAAACATTAAAACACATTATAAATGTATAGCACATATCCAAAATTTAACTATTGATTTCTCCTTACCCTGTATTTTTCAAGACTGCCCAAGGCTCAAATCTTAGTGCCACACATATAAAAAACAAAACATGAAAACCAAACAAAATGAAAGAAAAGATTGCCCTTCATTACTTTCAACATTTTAGTAACCAATATCACCGTTCACCCATGAGATTAATCAAATAATTTTGAAGCCATTCAGATCTATTATGCCTGGCGTTTGATCTGTCATCCTCATCTATGACTATAATATGATTTATCAGGCTCACATCACTTCCACTACTTGCACCACATTATAACAAGCATAGCTTTTAGTCTGTTCTACCCAGTTAGCCTGGATAAACTCCAAGTTCGTCTAATTCGAGTCTTCACACATCAGCCAGATTTAACCCTTTACTTTATGTGAGATCATATTTCCTCTCTACTCATAATGCTTCCTTCATAATCCAGTGCAGTTAGAATATCAAAGTCATTAACGTGTTTGAAATATAGCTCATAATCAGATTTTACCTCTCCAAACTCATCTACTACAATTTACTTCTTACTCAGTGATGTCAGTCTATTTTCTATGTCTTAGAAATGCCAGTGGCTCCTAAGTGGGTTTGCTTTGACCACTCTCTCAGCACGGAATGTCTTTTCAATGTGTATTTATCACACAATGTTGCCTCACTTCACACCATTCCATTTCTGTACATCATTTTTACTTCTCTTAACTGTACACCTGAAATTAGACACCATCCCCAATTTTTTTTTTTGCTCTACTCTATTTCTCACAACTTCTTAATCAACAATTTAGAGGAATTTATGCGTAGATTGTACAGCATTCTTACTTTGTGGTAAGAATAATAATTGCAAGGAATGAGTTTTATACTGACTCATAAAGTATTTACATGAGAATTAATTCCCATCATCCATAGCTTGGTAACAGATGATTTATCCACTTTTCATTTTTCTATCTGCTATCAATGATTCTTCCATCTGCTAAATAACCTACAAAAAGATGAACTTTTGTAGTAGAGTCCAAGTGGTCTAAAACTTACAGAGATATAACATCAAAAGACTTAAATTGTTGGTCATGAAAGAGCGATGAGCTGATATATGTGACTTGAAAGACTGATGAAGAAAAGAAGGGCTGGTGAGTTAGCTCAGTGGACTAAGCATCTGCTTAGGGAAGTGCCGTGCCCAGGGTTTGATCCTTGGCACCACATGCTGCAGCAACCCCACCCCTGGGTGCGCTTAGCCAGAGATCAAGTCCAGGCATGGAAGCACATGTTTGTAATCCCAGCACTGGGGAGGCTGAAAACAGGAGGCTCACTAGGAGCCCAATCTGCATAGTAAGACTTTGCACACATACACACACACACACACACATGCACGCATGCACACAAGCACCCTCGCATGCAGAGAAGACCTCAGTCATGAATTAAGACTATTTCTATCAATAACACTGATATTCAAAAGATAATACAATATATGATAATCTACATAGTAAATTTATCTCGTGTTTTACTTACATTTCTCATGATTGAGATAAAATGCTGGCATCTAAATTTAAAGGAAGAAAGGTTTATTTCAGGCCATACTTTGTAGAAGTTTCAGTCCATAATTGGCTTGGCCCAAGAGTAGCTGCCAGAGGAACATCGCAGAGGAGAAATAGTCCATGACACATTGGCAGGAGACAGTGAAGCATCTGCAGAGACAGTAAGCCTGATCTCTTTCTATCCTTTCATATTCCATCCAGGCTACAAACTTATTAATTGGTGCTACCCATACCTAGGATATACTGCCCATTATCCACACCCAGAATTCGATTAAACCTATTTAGCTACTGCATATACTAATCCAAGTATCACACACCCTGTATCCAGACAGCTCTATAAATTCCCAGCTATGAGTACGTGAATCTTTGGAAGACACCTAGAACCAAGCCATAACGTTACTTCGAAGATGATAATTTCTTAGAAGCACAAGCTTATATGAAGATGATGGCTATATTTTTAGAATCATGGAGTGGATTAAATTCATTAATTGAGGGAACACTGTATGTACAGAGTTCACAAAATCTGTGATTTTTAGTCACCCAGTAGAAGAAGTCTTGGAAAAGAAGCCTTGTGGATGATGATGAGTATTTCTGTGTGAGCTAAATTTAGAGTAATTTTTTTTTTTTTTGCAAATGCTACATAAAGATTAAACCACTGCTATGAAATATTGTCATTAGCTTTTAGTTGAGATATTAGTAAAGACTTAGTCAAAACAAAGCTTTTCATGACCCCATTGATGTCTTCTATGCTTTGCATCACTTACCTGGTTCTAGAGTGTTCCTTTTAAATTCTGGGGCCCATGATGAACACCAGTGTAACTTCGTCAATGCTCATAATATTGTCACTTAATTTTGTGAATTCATACTTTCTGGGTGTAATTTTTCTACCAAATAAATCTTTAGATTTTTAACTATTTCTGTAGCAATTTTCTATTGCACAGATATACACAAGATTATGGAGCCTTCTCTTATTTCTATGATTGCTTTTCGGTGGTTCACTTGCCTATAAATCAATTATTTTAGTTTGGGCTCCAGTATAGTTCACTTTTCCTCAAAATGGTAGTGAACATTTAGCAACATATCTGGTTTTCTTGTGATTAGAAAATACTTCCTGAATGATCACTACTTGAAAAATCCTTCCCAGAGTGCAGAAATAATTGACTTTGTGATTAGTCTTGCACTCTGTTTTGATTGTGATCACTTTGTAAGTACAATATGAGTCTTCCTTTATATCTGAGCCATCTAATGCAATGCCTAGCAAGTAAAAGGTGTTTTCAGTAAAGTCTGGTTGCATGTATTTTCTACATTTGATAAGCCTCATAATTATCCAACTTGAAATAAGATAGCTATATAAAATAAGATTTTTGTATTTCTTTTCCTGATGGTCCAATTACATGATTCATGCATATCTTTATGACCAATATGCATACAAATAGTCTGCTCAGCTTGTACTCAGGCCACAGAACTTGTTATTTTTGCTACAGAATAATTCAACATGGCCTTCAGTGACTCTAATGGCTAATTATACCATAAATAAACTTAAAAGAAAAATCACATTTTTTATAATAGTTACCTAATCACTGATCAAATTTACAGATGGGTATGATGATTATATATATTTTTTGGGTGGAACTGGGGATTGAACTCAGGCCCTTGCACTTGCCAGGGAAGCGCTTATTCTACTGAGCCATCTTCCTGGCCCTTATGATGATATTTTTAATGTTAATGGACTCTTCAAATAGCCATGGTTGGTAGGTTTGGTATTTAGAGTCTGTGGCATTTCCAGAGAGAAAAACATTGTTTACTGAGTGCCTGACAGTGTGGGTTCTTCAGATGAGGTAAACATCTTCTGTGGTTTAACCGGAAGTACCTATCGTGCTCAGTGCCTGAGCAGCTGCTATTAGACGATCACTGATTATGCTTTTAATTTTTCAAGGTCAAGGAAGTTTCTGGCTAGACTTATGCAGCAGATATCAAACTACAACCCAGCAAAAAAGGTCTTTCAATACCTTTTCTTGCTTTGGCAGTGATGTACTACTATATGCTGCAGGCTTACTATGTCTCCTTAGCAGGTCATATATTTTCTTTTATGCTCAACTAAGTAGAGCTAAGATCAATTTTTAGATCACATTGCCATATTATCCATCTCCACCATTCAAAGCTTAGTGGATAATCATTTGCTATTTTTAAAAGTGTCTTTGAGTTATACAATTTGTGAAGAAAAGGGATATAGGGTACATTTAATTCTCTTGAGGAATTAGGTTATAAATTAAATTAAATCCTATATGTGGAAACTGTACTATGGTGAAAGGAATCTATTTTATATTTGTAGCACAAATCAAAAAGAGTGAAAAGAAGAATAGAATAATAATATAGAAAAAAAAATGAACACATTTTCTGCAAAGGAGTTTCCAGTTTTTCTAATTCAGTTCAAACAGTAAGATAACTCGTCTTCAGTCTAAGTACCTACCTTGTCAAGCCCAGGGGCTGGGGTTCAATCCCTGGCACCACAGGCTGCACCCACCCCCCTTCCCCCCGCTGCTGAGTGGGCGACTGATTCAGGGCAGGCGGCATATGCCTGGTGATCCCAGCACTGGGGAGGATGAAAACAGGAGGATCAGCAGGCGTCCAAGCTGCATAGTGAGACCCTGCACACACACACACACACACACACACACACACACACACACACACACACACACACAATAATAATAATAATAATAATAATAATAATAATGGACTTAAAATTATTTGGGACATATAAAGCAAGGACAATAGAATGAAAAATTACTGTCTGCTGGGGATGCTATTATTGTTCAATGTTTTCTGGTTTGCAAGATACTATACATCCATTTGTAAAGTTAATGTAATTTGGACTCGTAAGAATTCATACGATTTTAGTGGCGCGATGTTGGGAGATGCAAGGACGTCCAAGGGCTGGATTTGCTTCAGGATACTTGGGTCCTGGGAACATCACTCTCAGGAGGCACAAAAGCTGGTTCTGAGGGGTGCGCACTTCTGAATATGGGTTGTGAGAGTGGTCTTGTATTGCAGGCCTCCCGTCTCTCCGTGGAGGCTTCTGGTTTTGTAGACAGACAGGTTCTTGTTTGCTCCTCCCTTTCCCTGCAGTGCTGCGATGTGTACCATAGGCAGAACAAATAAGATCCTCCACTTGGTTAGCTACATCGATGACCTTTCCTGTAAAGTTTCTAGTCTCAAGTATTGGTGTTTATGTGCAAATACAAACTAGAATAGTACCAAAGTGTGGATTCTGTGGAACAAACTGGGTGAAGAGAACATGGAACTTCACTATTTTTGTAACTGTTAGTGAATCTTCAATGCTTAAAAGAAAAAAAAAACTACATTTGTGACATTAAAAGGTAAATACTATGTCAATCATATCATGTATCTTTCTCACTAAACACTATTCTGAAAAGTTTCTGTTTATACTTTTTCCACAGAGAGAAAATGTTTTTGTTTTTTTTTAAGAAGTTGAAGAACTAGCATATAGTTGATACAAAATTGATCATGATGACAGTTAAATAAGTTGAAATCTTTTATTCTTTTCAACAACTCTAAAATCATCGTTGAATAGAGTATGCTTTGAATAAATGTATGAACTAAAGAATATGATTTTCACAATTCCCCAAATCAATGAAAAAAATGCATAAATTGAAATCATAATGGGAAGGGTTATAGAAATCAAAACCTAGGCTGAAACAGAGGTTTCACTAAAGTTTTGAGCAAGAATTTATTTATAAAGTAATTCAGATGAACATATTTAGAAACACTATCCTTAATGTACCTTCATTTGTTTATAAGCATAATGTCTAAGCTAACAATGAGTATCATTCATTAAATTTACAGAGATAGAAGAAATATGACAATATGAACTTGAAGAAAGAAAAATAAATGAATTTATAAAGGATGTACAATTAAATTCATAAATTTGAATTCAATAAAAGTATCATTAACAATTAAAACCAAGAACTTGTTCTTAGAGTAAACACAGTTAATTGGTCTACAACACTGGAAAAAAGTAGCCACTTTAAATCTAGACATGCTAATTACAAAGATTATTTGGACATATATGAAAAATTCTACAAAGAAATGATGATAAATTTCTCTGCCACATAATAATGTACAATAAAATACTACAGTAGTTTAAAGACTTTTGGGATTAGAAGCATTTTAGCTGAATCAAATACAGAAGAGAATAACACTTTTTAAAGAAGATATTTAATGTATGATGAATGTGACTTTTAAATCTGTGTCAAAAATAGTTTACTGGACCAGGGAGGTGGGTCAGTAGAATAAGTGTTTTCTAAGTAAGCACAAGGGTCTAAGTTCAATCCCTGGTTCTCCTCCCCCCAAAAAAGAAAAAAATGGTTTACTAAATATACATATATACTAAATAGATACACTTAATGCATACATATATTTACTTAATACAAATATATCTATGTATTAATAAACAAGTGAAGATAGGTGATAAATAGGTAGATAGATAGATAGATCTTTTTCTTTGGGGCAACTTTTAGACATATGAGAAAACACAAATTGCATCTATACCTCACTTGGTAAGCCAAATATATGCCATAGAAAGCCAAAGTTTAAATATAAAAAAGTAAAACTATAAAAGTAGTAAAAGAAAAAGGAAGTTTAATGTTCTTGAATTGAAATAATTGATGCTACAAGCAAGCAGTGGAACAAAAATGACTTTGTAAACTGTAAATACCTCTGTACACCAAAATTGATTGGAAACAAAGTTAAAAGTCAAAAACCAAAGTAGAGAGACGATTTTTCACGCACTTCATGGGCACATGGTCCAAGCTCCAGGGGAGGCTGCAGTGCTTGCGGTGATCTGACCCAGGGCTTCGTTGGCAGCGTCATTAGCATACTTGTCTGGCTCCGCTCCTCTCATCTCACCACATGGCTCTTAGTCCTGGAAGCTTGTGCCCCCCCAAGAGCTTTCCAGATCATAGAAGTCACATCATTGCCCATGACTCTTTATTTCTGTTTGTATTTATTGCTTACAGCATTATGAAGGACACGATGTGAAAACTTATTGTCCATCCTTCCAACTACTTAAAAGTTGTTATGAATAACAACATCACGCTTTTATTTATCATGGTGGAAAATAACGATTTTGTAAGAGGCAGGAAAAATTCTTTTGAATATGCTGTAAAGTGTACAATCTAAATTTATTCTTCCACTTTTACCTGAGGATTTACAGAACTAACATTTCACCCCATCCATATACTCATGTGCATGTAAATATTGGTGAATTTTAGTACTGGTAGCAATAGTAATGAAAGTAATAATCAAAATGTCCATTTTGGTCCAAATGGACAAACTGCTAGGCATAAAAATAGTATATCAAAAATTATTTATGAAGAAAAGGTTCATAATTCTGTAAAGAGAAGAAACCAAGTTAAAGAAAGAATGACTAATTAGCCATGTAATGTATGTGACTTGCTTTCACTTGTGTAATTCACAGAGGCCAAACCTTGAAGCTGCTAGTTTCTGTGTTGCAAGGAATATGTGAAACAAGATATGTACTAAGAGTTAGATCCAATAACAGTAAACCATTTCATGCTATTCTAATTTAGGATTTTCTTTCTTACTGAAACAATGAGAGCAATCACATTGAAAAGGGGAGACTAAGAGAAGTTGAGGTAAATACTCGCCTTGGATAACAATTAGGCTGAAGAGAGACAGAAATTTGACAATGAAGAACAGCAGAGGGGATGATAAAATATCTATCAATACAAAGTAATGTAGAACCATTGTGAGGTTGACAATTTTGGGAGAAAAGATTTTAGTTAGAAATCAGTGTAATCTAACTTTTCTCAGCCTCCAAAGAGATTATCTAGAGATTGAGACTGCGATTTGAAAACTTTTGTAACAAAAACAATTTACTAAATTTTATGCTATATTAAAATTATCTCTTGATATTATTTCTACACTTGGAAGTAGATTTTCTAAGCAGAATTTTAGATTTAAAATAAAAACATAATTTACATGTATAAATTACAGGCACATTCAAAATTAAATGCAATATGTAACTATTTCAGTTAGGGAACTATTTCTCTAAACTTTCTGGAGCTCCTATGTGGTGGGCATTTCAACATTTTCACTTCTGCCCATAGTTTCATACTTCAACAATTTTATTCAAATTGGATTCTAGTGGGTACTTACTACATAAATTGGAGTCTTCAATTTTTCTCATTTAGTCTTCAAATATTGTAAATATGAATGGGAAAATGTATGTTATCAGAATAGATTTTAAAGTTCAAAAATTTATAAGGCATTTCATACCAGTTGATAGGGATAATTCTAACATTTGCTTTAGAATAACTTTGGGAAACCCTAATTTTTCCTTTAATTTTTAAAAAATTGGTAGGAAAAGTTTAAGGAACACCAGTATATTTCTATTTTTTAAGTAATTTTTTCTGATATTATGTTTTATTATACCATATTATGCCAATTTAAAGTATTGAATTAAGGTCATGCTAGAAAATATTTCTTCCATAATATAACTCCTCCATCAAAGACATTTTCAAATTTTTTTGATGTTCATAGACTTTCCATTTCTACTTCTTATCCTCCTAAAGTTACACCTTGAATGAAGAAAATCGCTGACTAATGGTAGTCCTGCTTCTGATGCACCTGAGTTTATTAAGACTTGATTTCATTCCTGTGTTAAAAATCATCTTAAATGATTATTCACTGTTCAAAAGATAGATTTTTTAAATTATTTGTCTGTTACTGAAAGCCATTAAGAGTGTGAACATTGGAACATCACCAGATTATCATACACAGAGATAATTAGGAGAAAATGGCCCTAATTTGTGTTATCTAAGGCCCAGGACAGAGCTATTCTTTGGCAGTGAGCCAAAGCTAAGGAAATGAACTAGAAACAGGTATAGAAGAGATTCAGATCACAATTGCAATCATGATTCACACCCTGTCAGTGAAAAATAAACAGACACCAAGGCTTGGATAGTCATGGAGGCAAGGCAGAAACAGGAGAACAATTCCCATGAAATGCTCATCTTGAAGCAGTAGTAGCAAAGGAGGAAGCTTTTCATACATTAATGGAATTGTTCCAATAAGGGAGAATAACAGTGAGAAGCTGAGAACTTATAGCAGAGGACCAGAGGAAAATACCTTTCAGAAACAAATAATATGTGGGTATCCTACATCAAGTTTTATATTTTTGTTATTGTTGTGATATACAAATTGCGATTTCTATGAAATTTAGTTACTACAAGCTAGGTTCTTTGCATGTATTATTTCACTTGAACCCACAAAATTATCCCAGGTAAGAGTATTGTTACTATAAGTTTATGATTACAGAACAGAAAATGTAAGCAACGTACCCAAGGTGACAATCATAGAACACAATAGTATTTTTTGTAGACAGCTTTTGCTGAAAGCAGAACCTATGCTCTGGGCTAAGTGATCTCTTCTTCCAATTACTGCTGCATGTTCCCAATGTAACATAACAAAACTGTAAACATGCTGGAACAGAGAAACCACCAGAAAGCACCAGAACTTCTGATCTGTAGTGGTGCAGTTGCTCTTTCAAGTAAAAAGAGATACTGGATATGTAGTTTTAAAAGAACAGTGAACCCTATGAAAAAGCTGCTTGTTCTTTGCACTCATCTTTCCTCTCTGCTCTGTTTGTACTGTTGGCCTGAAAATTAACTCAAGTGTGTACTGTTTGGTTGGTTAGGATACTCACAACTTACACTTCTGAGGACATTCTCTTTTTTGTCTGTTTAATAATTAAATTGTTTATTTATATGATTTGAGTCATTTTAGCTATCTTACTAAGCAATTTATTCTAGATAATGAGCAATGAAGATATTTGCCAAGTAACTTTATCTCTACTTCACTAATTGAACAAAAGAATATGAAGGATGACTATTTCTTCTAATTCATGATGATGAAAACCTTCATATAGAAAAGTAGCTTAGCAGTATTTATTTCACTTGCTCTTTACCTAATACACCTTAGAGAAAGGAGATATCAGGCTTCTGGACTTTGTGTCTTGAAATTGTTTTCAATGTGGACCAAATAGACTGGAAAATATTTTAGCTATGAATTGTACTTTTAACATTGCAGTTTATTAAAATTGCAGCCTAACCATTTCATTATGCTTGACTATTTGATTTTAGCCCTTTAAGTATTAGTGTTGCTGTGAATGTCATTGATTTTTATACCTGTCTAATGAGCTTCTTTGTTTTACTATATGAAATTGTCCTTTTATTGATGGTCTGATACAGAATCCTACAATAGAAGATCATTAAAATAAAATGAGGTTTTGTCAATCAACACTCATGTTTTGATTTCTCCAGTGATTTCATTATTCTGGTTGCAGGTGGTTTTGTATATAAAGCATTTGGTTTATTCATAAGCTTTAGAGCTCCTCACCTAGTACACATTCACAAAGCAACAATATCAACAAAGTGCATTTTAAGGACTCTCTTATACATGAAAAATTTAATATAAGAATACCAGAATTAATCAATAAGTTCTGATTTGTAAAACAAAAAATTGAAATCAGAAGAGGCATGTAAAGGAAAAAATGCATGCATATGCAAAAGAAAGAGGAGCTGCATAGAATTGCACATCAAAATGAAAAGTTTAAAACTATTGTAGGGGTATCACTAACTTCATGGAATGGAGGGAAAAGGGGAATCTAAACAACTTTGGAAAGCAGGAGAGGCTGTTAATAGTAAAGACAAAAGGAACTATGTATATACTGTGGTCTAATAGATAAAGTTGTATGCTACAGTAGTTTTGGTTTATAATCCCAATACAGTCAAACATGAATCCTGGAATCAAAATATTAGATAAATGGGGAGAAAATGATTGGAGTTAGCCCTCTATAGCTGGAACAGAAAGCTATAGACAAGATGAAGAATCTTTATTTTCTTTTTTTGTATTTTAGGGAAGGTCTACAGGGTATTCAAGGTCTCACTACTAGATCAGAATCTTAATGATCCACCAGTTTACAACCTCCAAAGAGCTGGGATTACAGGAACACATTACCAGACACAGTCCCAATTGCTGTCTCAGTGAACACCAGGGGTGGGGCGGATATTGAATGGCTGGCCCCTGCACCTCAGTGCAGGCACTTTAATCTGCTGAGCTATTTGGGCAGCCCTTGCAGATAAGAAATCTTGCATCATACAGGTGCACACAGATTAGAATTGAAGACCTCAGTAGGAACTCATCTTTAGTTAAATATAGATATTTCCATGGAGTAAGAAATATGGACATTAGTGAATACACTTGTTAATATATATTTACAAAACTATCATTTTTTGGTAGCTAACAGGACTTAGTGGTAGTCAGCAAACTCAGTGCCCACGTCTCAATGTCTAACTTTAATCTCCATCACTTTTATTTGGAGAAATGATTAATTCCAGAACAAGAGACAGAGAAGTACCAAATAAGCTGAGAGCAACCTGTAGCACCAGAAATAAAATCTTCAAAAATTACTTAATTAATTTTCTAAATTGAATATGTCAAAGGGTCTTTCATAGTCAACTGACAGAACTCCCAAAGGCCCAGACTGAAATAACTGGACTAACAAAATAAATAAAGCGGCTCGACTTCCACTCTCACGACTCTCCAGACACAGACCAAGCCCAGGCCCAGAGAGTGTGTGGAAGAGCTTTTTCATTTCCCTGCACCCAATGGATACCTCTGGGACCCAGCCAAGGCCTGGCCTGTGAGTGAGAACATCAGGCTCGCTTCAGGAACTGCTTCAGACTCAGTCCAAGGCCAGGCCCAGCATATGTATGGGAGAGTCTCCACGCTCCCCTTTGCCTGCTGGATGCCACCTGACCCAACTCAGGCCCACTTGTGAGTGAGTCCTTCTGTCCTGTTCTCAGGACCCCACCAGACTCAACCCAGGTCTAGCATACAGGGCTCGGGTGAAACTCTTAAGTGAAGTCCCTGCAGATAGGCTAGGGGCCAGAACTACCCAGCTAAGCCAGGGGCAGAACATCTTTCCAGAGGAGCACAACAGGTACACTTCCAAAGGCTGCAGCAGGAAGAAGCTGAATGCAGCAAGACCCAAGCCAGGCACAACTGAATAAATTAAAGCTTCATAGATCTGCCCTCCAATTTCAGTAGGTGCTAAGGTTATAACTGCACCAAAGCTCTACACCAAAGGTCAGAGGGTAGTGCTATACAAAATGAGGAAGAGAAGGAGCAAAATGCAATCTCAGGCCTGGAACCAAGCCACCACAAGTGCAAAAGACACTAGCACAGAAGAAATTGGTAATCACACAACTGAAATGTCTGAAGTAATAGGGTCTGAAGAAAAGAAACAATGACAAGAAGGTGTAGTGGAACTCAGATCAGAAATAACCCCTGGGAAAAAAAAAGAAATCTATGAATTAATAGCAACTGAAGTAAAGAATCAAATGCAGAAACATAGAGAAGAAATCAGATACAAAATAATATCTTTAGAAAAAAAGGATAACAATAAAGAAAGAATTAATAACTGCTTCTCAAGAAGATGTAGATAAAAATAGAGATTAGAAAAACGATGGAATCTTTGAATGAGTAATATAGGAAAAAATAGATTACGTGAAGCAGAATCAAAGAGATATAGAGAAATTTAAAATTTCAGTTACAAGCTTGAAAACCATTTGAGTGAAAGTGAAGATAGAGTTTCAGTTCTTAAAGACACTGTTACAACTAGAGAAAAGATAAGAAAATATATGTTAAAAAGAACTAGGATGCAGGAAAAAATAATTCATCACCTGAAAGACAAGGCAAAGATGAACAATGTGAGATAATAGGAATCAATGAGAAAGGAGTTAATACAAATGATATAAAAAAGAATATGGGCAGAATTATAGCAGAAAACTTCCCAAATATAGGGAAACAATCTGATATTCAGGAAACTGAAGCATACAAAACTGCAAAGAACATCAACCCAATTAAAAACACACTGAGACATATAATAGTCAAGATCCCAGAAATCCAGCACACGAACAATATACTGAAAGCTGATAGAGAAAAGAAATGATCACATTTATGGGAAAACCCATCAGAATAATGACAGACTTCTCTTCACAAACCATGAAATCAAGAAGAGCATTGAGCAGAGTACTTCATGTTCTTTATAAAAACAAATTCCAACCCAGAACTTTATGCCCTGGAAAACTGTTTCAAGTTTGATGCAGAGTGAAATACTTCCATGAGAAAGAGGCAAATAAAGAATTTCAAGATAACAAAGCCAATGCTATACAGATTAGCTGCACATGAGTCATTTTCTAAAATACACCATGTACTAATCTATAGGTCATGCTTAAGGATATGCACGAAAACAGAAATTATGCGTATTATCTGACCACAGTGCAACGAAACTGGAAATTAATGACAAAAGAAACCAGAAAAAGATCCTTAAATAAATGTAAATTAAACAATATCCTACACAGCAATCAATGTGTCACAGATGAAATTAAACAAGAAATTGAACAATATCTGAAATTCAATGAAGATCCAAGCACAATTTAACAGAATTTATGGGATTCAATGAAAGCAATTCTTAGAGGGAAATATTAGCTATGAACTCACACATTGGGAAAACAGAACAGGATCAAATAAACACCATAATGTTGCACTTCAAACGTTTAGAACAGTAAGACAAAACCAAATCCAGAGCCCAAAGATGGGAAGAAATCCTGAAGAACTGAGCAGAAATCAGTTCAGTTGAGTATGTTTATAGCAGCACAATTTGTTATAGCCAAATTCTGAAAACAACCAAAATGCCCTTCACCTGAGGAATGGGTACACATGATGTGGTATTTTTACACAATGGAGTGTTACTCAACTATAAAGAATGATAAACTTGAAGCCTTTATATTTAAGTGGATGCCACTTGAAGATATATTCATAAGTGAAATAATAAGCCACATGAGTAAATATCATACAGTCTTCCTAGAATAGGAACTCAGAAGAATAAATAAAAATATAAAGGTATAACACAATTAAAAGGAAAGTTAGAACTTAAGATTAAACAACAAAGTAAAGGCAAGAAGATAGCTGGGAAACATGACAGAGGCAGAACCATACATTATATGCACAAGATGGTTAAGGCCATGAACCTGAAAATCTTCAGCAGGTTTTGAAACTATCATTTACTTGGTAGGATTCTCAGCCTGACTAACTATATATGCTGATGCCTGTGAACTAAGCAACTGCATTGAAGATACCAATGTGTAATAGGGTCATGCTTGAAATGCCTGTCGTTCTGGTCTTCTAAATACATACTGCTTGTCATGTCATATCAGTCACTGCTATACTGTCTTTCAAGTAAAATTTGTTTTAAAGAAAGTGTAATAAATGAAAACAAGAGACAAGAAAAACAGTGTCTATCTTCTTACAATTCTGTATATGGTTAGATTTCTAAATTTCTGAGTAAAAATATGTAATTGTTTTTAAAATATGTAGTAATTTTTTCCTTCACATTCTTAGGGATTTAAAGATTAACATACCAATACTTTGTCAAAAATACTTGTTCCATGATATGCTACTATGTTTAATATTCAGAGAAACCTAAGGTTAAGCTCAAATGCTTACTTTTTAGAGTAATAATATTACTAATCTTCTCTTCTGGAGGTAATGTGGGAAAAAATACATATTTTTCTTATTTTTACCAAGAATCCAATTGAACTATGTAATGTCATGTACATCCAGATGTGTTTTTCCAAAGCGGTATTCTAGAATGGGAAAATAAAGCCAGAGGAGTAGAGATATAAAAGAAATTATAAGGCAAGTGCAGGTGAAGAGCAAAAGTAGGGCAGTGAAATATGGTGGCAAAATGTGCAATCAAAGTGAGATCTCTGAAAATTATTCAGTGTGCACAATGGGAAAGCTGCACATGGTGGTGCATTTTTGTAATCCCAGCACTTAGGAGGCTGAGGAAGAAGGATGACTGTGTGTCTGAGACCACCATAAATTAGGACTACTTAGCAAGGTCTTACTTTAAAAACAAAAGCAAACAAAACCAAGAAAATGAAAACAAAAAATGAAAAGAAAAAATATCATCAGAATCCAATGATTTCAGAATTCTGGAAGAAAACTCAATCATCTAGTAACTCGAGCAACAGTCATTAAGTAAAAATGGCTGAGTGGAAGGAAGAGCCGCCAATTTTCAAGGCAAGTTTTTTTTCACTATGCCCATCACTTTGTGTCCAGATACACAATAGCCTTGAAAAATTAACCCTTATTTGCATGAAAACCAGGAACAGGGCTAACATGAGAGAGGGTGAAAAAAGGGTAGAACCTTCCTGGCTCATTACCATTAGCTGCCAGTGTCTGACCTGTCTGTGATTTTCCAGAATCTTCGCTTGCAGAGCTACTCACTGGCAGGATTTAGATCACCACGAATGAAGGCTCTCTCTCCTAAGGTCAAAGTGCATCTGTCATAAACAACTTTATGACTTTTATGACTTCTTGTTTTCTTGCAACAGTTGAGACAGTGGATGCAGCTCTGGAAAACAGCAGGATCAACAAAAGTTATAAAAAGAAAAGCTAGAAATAAGACACTTAAACAGGTTTGAAACATTTTGAAACATTGATGGGAATTTTATCATATATATATATTGGCTAGAGAATCTCACTATACAGCTCATACTCATAGTGATCCTCCTGTCTCAGCCTCCCCGGTACTGGGATTACAGGCATGTGCCACCACTCCTGGTTTGGCTGGTCAACATGTCATGCCTGGTGTTCCGTGGCCAGAATGTATAGGGGATCAAACTTGGGTCCTTGAGCTTACCAGCATGTGCTTAGACTGCCAAGCTATCTCACCAGCCTTTGATGGGAATCTGAAGGCTACATAAATGCATAAACCACGTTGGACAGGAAATATTCCCTGTGCCTTGGCCTCACTGTCATCTTTGGTTGAGCTTGTGTTCGTGAAAACACAAGCAGGTTTGACAAAACCCAGCTGAGTGTTAAAGGTGTGCCATGAAATATGTACAAAGCCCTCAGAAAAGGGAGAGGCATTTTTAACAAAAAAAAATTGTAATATACACAGGACTACTTCTGGACTGTGATATGTTCTGTTATGTATGAATATCTAAAGATGACTTCTTAATTCTTAGCACATTCATATTTTTGGAAACAGATTAGAAATCAACGATTAGGTGGTCATCTCAAAAAATCTAGACAATCATTGGATGATAAGGGGGTGGATAATGTTACCTGTATTCCCACTTGAGAGATGGTTTTGATAAAATTCTCTCCTAACTATAAAGCTATAGTCACAAACTATTGTGGATAATTTGTATTAATGAAATTAATTTTATGATATCAAATAGCTCTCAGATTAGATGCTGAAAGCCTTAAAGCCTGATTTCTAGTTGTATTTTATTTCAATCTCAGATTATCAGGGAGAATCAGTTCGCCATCACCACTCAAACCATCACATTCTTAAACTTATTGCAAGAGTTTTTTTGTTTGTTTGTTTGCTTTTAAATAAAATGAATTTAGCTTAGCCCAAACAAATTGCCCGTGTCTGCACAGTATCAAGTAAAGTGTTCAAACTCCTGGTTTGATTACTTGACATCATAAAACTGTAAATTTAATGCATAATACTCAGCAGTAATATTTATACCATTATGCTTTAAAGATGATAGAAATTTAATGAATGTTAGGTAAAGAAATTTACTGTAATGTTCCTAAGCATAATAAATGCTAGCGTGGGTAGTTCATAAACCAAATGGCCATTCAGTTAACACATGAAAATACTTTGAAAGTGATAGGTACGTAGGGAGAAAGTATGGGCCATTGAATCAGCTTTTTGATTTATTGATTCTTTGAGCTTCTTCTTCATCTCAATTGAATTAATTCTGCTCTAATCTTTATGATTTCTTTCTGTCTCTGGGCTCTGGATTTGGTTTGCTCTTCCTTTTCTACATGTCGGAGGTGCAACTTTTCGTTGTTTATTTGTTCCCGTTGTGTTTTCCTAATGTGTGCGTTCATAGTTATGATTTTCCCTCTGAGAACTGCTTTCATCACATCCCATAAATTCCAAAAGTTGTGGTTAAATTTTCATTGAATTGTAGATATTGTTGACTTGTTTAATTTCATCTGTGACCATTGATTGCTGAGTAGGGTGTTGTTTAATTTTCATGTATTTAGCAGGTTGTTCTGGTTTCTTTTGTCATTTATTTCCAGTTTCATTGAGCTGTGGTCAGATAATATGCATGAGATAATTTCAGTTTTCTTGCATATACTTATGCATGACCTCTGGACTAGTATGTGGTCTATTTTAGAAAATGACCTGTGTGTAGCTGAAAAAAATGTATATTCAGCTGTGATTGGGTGGAACACTCTGTATATGTCCACCAGGTCTTTTTGTTCCAAGCTCTGGTTCAGTTCTGCTACTCCTTTGCTATTTTTTTTTTGTCTGGTTCACCTATTTTTGTGAGATAAGGAGATGTTAAGGTCTCCTGTTAAGATTGTGGACTTGGATATTAGATTTTTCATGTCCATTAAGATTTGTCTTATATAGTTGGGTGCTCCTGTGTTTGGTGCATAGATATTTATGAGTGTTGCCTCTTGCTCTTGAATTTTTTCCCTAAACAATATATAGTGGCCTTCTTTGCATCGTTTGGTCCTTCTTGGTTTGAAGTTGAGACTATCTGAGAACAGAATTGCTACTCCTGCTTTTTCCTGAGGTGCTAGGACATGTAGTATTGTTTTCCATCTTTTGACTTTAAGCAATGAATATCTTTTCAGTTAAGTGTGTTTCTTATATACAGCATATTGTTGGGTTTTGTTTTCTAATCTACTTTTTGATTCTATTTTTCTTATTTGGTAAATTGAGTCCATTTACATTGATGGTTGTAATTAAAATGTGTTGAATCATGATTGTCATGTTATTTACCTGTTGTTTACTCTTTTTTGTCCTGTATGTGATTGTTTGCCCTTTTTACTGGGTTCCTTCTGTTCTCATTTGTAGAGTTATGGTCATTGTGGTCCCTCTCTACAACATCTTTCAGTAGCCTGTGAAAGGATGACTTTGTCATAAAATTCTTTAGTTGTTCTTTATCGTGGAAGTATTTCACTTCTCCATCAAGCTTGAAAGAGAGTTTTGCAGTGTGTGGGCTGGAATTTGTTTTCATAGAGGACTTGAAGAACTCTGTTCCATGCTCTCCTTACCTTCTTGGTTTGCGTAGAGAAGATAGCTGCAATTCTGATGGGTTTTCTTTGAGTGTGATCTGCTTCTTTTCTCTAGCAGCTTTCAGTATATTATTCTTGTGTTGGATTTCTGGAACCTTCACTACTATGTGTCTCAGTCTGTTTTTAGTTGGGTTGAGGTTATTTAGCGTTCTGTATGGTTCAGTTACCTAAATGTTAGATTATTTCCTCATATTTAGGAAGCTTTCTGCTATTACTTCTGCCCATAATCTTTTTATATCATTTGTATTGATTCCTTCTTTCTCATTGATGCCTATTAATCTCACATTGTTCATCTTGGCATTGTCTTACAGGTGATGGATTATTTTTTTCCTGCATTCTCATTGTTTTTAAGAGATACTTTCTCACCTTTTCACTAGCTACACTAGCATCTTCAGGGTCTTGAACTCTGTCTTTTCTTTCACTCTAATGGTTTTGTAGACCTGTGATTGGGATTTTAAGTTCTTCTAAATCTCTTTGACTCTGCTTCATGCGACCTATTTCTTTCCTGTATTGCTTATTCAAGGAATCCTTCATATTTCTAATGTCCTCTATTCTTTAACAATATCTTCTTTAGAGGTAACTATTCTTTTATTGTAGAGTTTTTTCCAAATTGTGTTTCCTCCATATATTTCCATAATTGACTCTCTACTTCAGATGGTATGATTTCAAAGATTTCTGTTTTTAGTTGAGAAATTATTTCTGCTCTGAGTTCATTTTTACCTTTCTGCTGTTGTTTCTTTCTTTGTGATGCTGTTAATTCATTCTTTCAGCTGGAATAGTGTTCTCTACACTTGTTCTGCGTTTCCCCCATATGTTCTGGATTTGATTCATTACTTCAGATGCTATGTATTCAAAAATTTCTTTTTTATTTCAGGCATTAGTTCTGGTGTAAATTTTTCTGTACCTTTCTGGTGTTTTTTTTTTTTTTTCTTTTTTTTTTTTTTTTTTTTTTTTTTTTTTTTTTTTTTCTTTTTTTTTTTTTGTTTGTTTGTTTGTTTGTTTGTTTCCGACTCTGTTAATTCATTCATTTCAGTTGAGCTAGGATCCTCTGAACTTATTATTGGTGGGCTTGAGGACTGAGATTGCATTTTGGTGCTTGTCTTTGTCATTTTGTATAGCACTGACCTCTGACCTTTGGTGTAGAGCTTTGGTGCAGTTACAGCCTTAGCACATAATGAGATTCTGGTTCCGATCTATTAAGTTTGAGATTATCCAGTTATGCTTGGCCTCGATCTAGCTGTTGTGTTCAGTTCCTTTTTGTGGCAACCCTTTAGGCACAACTGTGAGCCTGTGGTTCTCCTCTGTTGGGTCCCTGTCCCAGGGAGCATCAGGGAGCTCAAAAGCTCTCCCACACACTCACTGGGCTCTGCTGTGCTTGATCAGGGGCTGGAAGAGTCACAAAACTGCTCACTTGGTTGGCGGGCTTGGGAGCAGGGGCTCTGGGGAGTTTCAGGGCCTAATTTAATTTAAAGGTAAAAAATAAAATAGCACAAAGAAAGTGTCAACAAATGGAATGTTTAAGTGTCACAATCCTCTGCTGAGTTATCTCCAAACCCAGCTCCTACCCCTCGCCATCTCCTAGCTGCACAATGGAGGGCCAGAATCAGCCCTGGTTTGATGGAGTAGAAGGAGAAGCCACATGACATCTTCAGGCTTGGCCAGACTGAGCCGGGCTGGGGCTCTTCCAGAATCTGGCATCAGCAGTGGGTGAGAACGGCCATCAATTTAGGCCTGTCTTCTGAGGGCCTGAGAAAAGGATCTGATGAGTCAAGCTGCTGTAGTCTCATACTCAAGAAACTGCACTTTGGGGTGCTTTCAATGTGTGTTTTGGATGGTACAATGAGCAGCCTGTATTTCTTGTGACGTGGTGCTGTTTCCAAAGGTGATAAAGCACTGGTTTTTGGAGAAGAGTATCTGGGATTGCTGTATACCTCACATACAGGGTCTGTCCACCAGCCCCATCAGGGGTGGATTTCACTAACTGTAGACTCTGTAGGAACTACTCCAGGACAGGTGTGTCCACCGACCTAATCTTGTGATCAAATCAGACTTTAGCATCTGTGTACCCATTGGAGCCTGGTGGGAGTGACTATAATAAGTCCCTCACCAGTGTTCACCAAGACCCTCAGGGTCACAAAGCAGGCCTGCCAGTAGTTGGAAGCCTCCAGGGTACAGAACTCAAGAGCCAGAAGCCCTGTTGAACCATGCTGAGCCAGGACATAGACCACAACTTCTGTGTCAGTTCCTAGGGAACAAACATCTCCAGCATTTGGGGATTGAGGCAGCAGTAGAGGCCCACACTCTTGGCTCAGTACTCTTTAAAGTTTGAGGTAATGGTACTGAACTTTCTGTCCCACATCTTTCCATTCGGGTACCAGCTCTGAATTTGTTCTCCAGTCTCTGGGTTGATCACTGTCTCTTGGTCAAAGCTGAGCATTCCTTTCTCATCCTGTGCAAAGAGCTTGCTGCTGCCATGGCTCACTAGCTCATGAAGCCACAACCTGCACATTCAAAGAGAGCTGCTTCCAATGGGTATACAGATCTTCTTCCTCCTCCTCCTCCTCCTCTCCCTCCTCCAACTCCTCCTCCTCGAAGAACATCAACTTTTCCAACTGTGTGGAATAGGCAACAATTAGCATGTTCCCCAGTGACACATTTTTTAAATCTATTTATTTATTATTTTTAAAGAGACTACAAATTAGAATTAAAACAGAAAAAATTACAAGCATACAGAATTTCACTTAACAAAATAATACAAATTTCACAGTATTTATTGTAATATATAGTGCTGTCTTCCAACTGGTTGTCATATTGCCAGATGTATGCACGTAAAGTGGGAAGAAGAAATAAAAAAGAAATGTATGAAAAATTAAGAGAAAAAGTACAAACAATTGAAAAATGAGACAAAAAAAATTATAGGCTGCCTGTGTTGATCTCAGGTCATCATAGTTGGGGATGTTAATGCCAGAAGGAATTACAGAGCCTGCAAAGATGATGACATCCAGGGAGTAAAGTCCAGGGTGAGGAATTTGTCCTTCAAATTTTAGAGACCAGAGAAGTTCCTTCAGCAGCTGTTCTCACTTGGTACCAGCCACTCAAATTTTGCATTCATGGCCTTATTTACCATGGCCGCAAAGTCTTCATCCTCTCTTTGGGAACCAAAGGGATAATGGTAGCCATAGATGAATCTGTGTAACTCTCCACTATGGGGCTGTTGACATGGATCTAGAAATGGGTGGGAGTGGTGGGCCTTGATGGAGCCCTCGGTGAAGCTCTCCACATCCTGGTGGCTGTAGGCCACATACACTGTGGCTTTCTCTAAGTGTTTTACCATCTTCTGGAGGATGGGAACATACTCCCTCTGGGTCAAATGGAAATGGTTCCTTAGAAATTTATAGCTCTTAATTATTTTTCCCTTTTCATTCCTTATTGCTTGAATTTGAGTTTTGTCTTTCCTCTTTTTGATGAGGTTAGTTGAGGGGCTTATCAATTTTAATTAATCTTTCAAGAACCATATTTTTGAATCATTAATTCTTTGTATTGTTTTCTTTGCCTCAATTGCATTGATTTCTGCTCTAATCTTTACGCTTTCTTTCTGTCTTTGGGATTTAGGCTTGGGTTGCTCTTATTTTTCTAGAAGCTTGAGATGCACCATTAGGGTACTTATTTGTTCTCATTCTGTTTTCCTAATGTGTGAGTTCAGCACTATAAATTTCCATGTCACAAATTCTGGTAAATTGTGCTTGACTTTTCATTGGGTTGTAGATACTGTTTAATTTCCTGTTTAATTTCATCTGTAACCCATTGATTTCCAAATAGGGTGTTGCTTAATTTCCATGTTTATAGGGTTTTGTGGTTTCTTTTGTCATTTATTTCCAGTTTCATTGCACTGTGGTCAGATAACATGCATGAGGATAATTTCTCTTTTCTTGCATACACTTAAACATAACTTATGGACCAGTATGTGGTCTATTTTAGAAAATTTTCTATGTGTACCTAAAAAGAATGTGTATTCAATATTGTTGGTACTTAAGGATTAAACAAAGAAGAGAGAGAGAGAGAAGAGAAAAGATAGGAAAAAAGGTATGTGGAAAAGCATGCAAGTATGTATACAGGATGACTGAGGTGATTTACTAAGATTTTTCATCAGCTTTTTGAAAATAATTAATGTGTAGAATTTTCACATTGACTAACTGATGTCTGCAGCTAAGAAACTACATCGATAACAGCAAAGTGTAATACAAAAGCCATGCTTGAATGCCTGTCATCTTGTTCTTCTAATTGTGTACCAGTTCTAATATATCAATTATTACTACACTCTCTTTAAAATAAATTTTAAGAAAAAGTAAAGAGAAGAAAAGAGAGACAAGAACAAAAATTTAAAGTTTCTTGAAAGCACGTGGTAGTGTTCAATCATATGCCCAGTCTTATAACCAGATTAACTATATATGTTAATCTGAGCAACAGGTTTAATGATTAAAAATAAATAATATATCAACCATTGTTAATAAGCTATTCTTGTTTCGGAAATCTGTAACATATATATTATTGCGTGTTACCCTGTTTCAGTCTTTGTTTCTTATTTTTGTTCTTGCTTTTATTATTGCTCTTCAAAATAAAATTAAAAAATAATGAAAGATTGTAGGACAGTAAAAAAAAAAAAAAAAAGAAAGAAAGAAAGAAAAAGAAAAGAAATTCGTTCCTCTTCAGCTTGGAAGTTACTTTGGAGACTGGAGCAGGTCCTTCACTGAGCCTTGAAGCCAGCCGAACCTAATAGCAAGGCTTCCCCTCCTGGTCCATTTGAACTGATGTGTGTTGTAGGCCTGAAGGTTCTGGGAGTCCAGAAAATCTTTGGTCACTTTGGCATCTTCCATGGTGTGATCCCCAGAAAAATAGGTGGTGATTCCCACCTTCTCTAGCCTGAGCTGCTGAAGCCTGGGCTCCATAGAGAACATAAGCTCCCTGCTGGTCTGTGAGGGGCCCCTGACTTCTGGGTACTGCTGCATGGTCTTGCTCTCCAGCATCGCACATTATAGCTTCACCTTGGGCAGGGTGGGAACAAATTTGCTGTCATCAAACGACTTGTAGTTGCCCATGTTGGTTTGGACACCTGAGGCATAGGCCAGAAATGTCTGATATTCCTCTTCCATGAGGCATTCAACCAGAGCATGTTTGAGCCATTGGTCAGGGTCCTAGACCTGAAAGAGGCAGTTAAGGAAGGTATAGATGTAGGGGCCTCTGGGGACTTGTACAGCAACACAGCCAGGCCTCCATACCAGGTGGCCCAGGACAGGCGGTGGACATAAAAGCACTCTATGGGTGATCACTGGCAGAAGGACTCATGACAGTCCATGGTACATGCACCGATGTCACTGGGTAGGCTGGACTGTGTATCTGCCACAGGCCCTGCAGCTGCTGCTCCATTTGCAACCTCACTTTCAAATTATTTATTCATATTTTTAGAAGAAAACATCTGTACCAATCTAACATAACATTTATTTATGTTTTTAGATCAGCTACAGCTTTGAATTGCATTTTCAGTTAACACTATGGTATTATTAGTTGCTCCTCAGTTTACCTTACAGTTAATATCTTTAGGAACTTCATTTATCTAATATTCTAAATTTTGAATATTACAGGGTTAAATTTTCCTTGAATAAAAAAAAATCAAAACATAGGAAAAGAGAGAAGTAGCTTCATTAGACTGAGGTAAAAAAAAAAAATTCAAATGCTACTACGTATGTCTTATCTTTCATCTGGTTTGATGCTCAGACCCCCGTGGGCTTTTTGCCTGCCATCATCAGGATGTCAGTTACCCTCGGCTGTGGTTGTACATGTTTCAGATATCCCTTATTTATTTCATTTTAGTTTAGTACAAATCTTTTAAAAAATCAGAAGCAATTTCTTGCCTGGCTAGGACCCTAAGTGTACGTAGGGCTAGGGCCCAATTACAAACACTTTAGGGACATGTGACACTGGATTGGTCACTATCTCAGAAGCACACATGTGTTGCTGTATCTCAAACATTACAGTCAGTAACAAGACAATTCTTCCAAGCATCTTTTATGAAACAACTATTGCAGAAAAATTGGCCCTATTTAATTAACTTTTTACTTCTAACCTCAGGCAGAGACAGAGAAAATAATAAAAAATCAACACAAAACAGTTGGTGACCACCTACTGATTTCTTTTTTGCAGTATTTCTATTTTGTTTCTATGCAAAAATACCTTTTCCTTAGCATTTTGGTTATCAAAGAAATTCAGTTCTAGTAATGTTAAATAGTAGGAAAGAATTATTTTATTTGCTTTTTTATTGAACTGCATATTTATACTTATTTTATACTCTCTATTACCCTAACTCTATTTAGTTTATTTGCATTTGTTTTCTCTATTTTAACATACTGAATTTTCCCCACCCCCTCAATTTCAATATATTTATCTCTCCTCTCCAAATATCTATGTTATATCATTAATGTAAGATAGCAGCTAGGAGAAAGTTGATGTCTCTAGCTTTCCTCATATCAGAGTGCACTTGCATTCAATTTATTTCCTCATTTTTATGTTATTTATAGGCGTCTGAGCAGAATGCTGCTATTTAATGAGCTGTGAACAATGATTTTATAAACACTTACTTTAGAGTAATGCATAGTACTAAAAATGTCTGACAATACTTGAATATCAATAAATATCATTCTTGTTTTTTTTTAAACACTAATATGTTGATAATGGCAAAATAACCCCAATGAAGTTCTCTTTTGCAGATATTCCTTCTCTCATTAATACAGAAATTTTAATAGAAAAACAGTAAGAAAGTAAACCAACAGTTTGAAGAAATGAAAGTAGTTAGCTTTCTGTTGCTTCCAATCAAATTTATTTTACATTTTTAGCATTAATAAATTGAAAAATTCCACAATAATATTCTCCCAAAATAATAAAAAAGTTCTCCCTATAGATTATGATCTACAATGGTACCTATATCCTGTATCAAAAAAATCACCAGAAACAGACACAAAACAAAAACCCAGCCTCATATTTTTTACCATAAATAAAGACAAAACTGATGTCAAAGGAAATCAACACTTGAGTGTAAAGAACTCATCACAAATATTCTCTTACATGTGCAGAACTTGGAGCAAGAAGCAAATTGTTTCAGGTGTACACACAATGTTCCCTACCATAGTATAAATTGAGAGAAAAAATGAGAAAATAGAATGAAAGTGGCCATCCAGAAACTTATCAAAAGGTGTAGTTAAGGTTAATATCATCAATTGCAGAATATGAATATAACTCTAATATTTAAGGTGGGAGGCAGCTGCTTCAACTGTACTGGGGAAAATCTGCCTATGAGGATGATAGTACTTATAGCAGACACTAATGTACTGTGATATTAAATAATGGTATTAATGAACGTATGTTCTATTCAGTGCATGAAAATTATCTTGGTATTTCAGATATCCATGACTTTTTATGATCTTTCCACCTAACAATGTTCCCCTTTTATCCTCATAGGACACCTGCATTCATCCTTCCAAACCATTTCAGATATTAATCCTTCTTCACAAGTTCCCAGAACCCAATATAATTGATCTTTTCTCTTTGTGCCAACATTGGAGAACATTTAATTGTTTACAAGACTAGCTGTTCAAATAGTGAGCTTCCATTTGAGGCCAAAATAAGCTTTTCTGTGTTCCTTATATATCTATCAGCAATAAGAGTCTTTTTCATTGCTTTTGATTTTAAGATGCTAGATGATTTAAGATTTTAAGGTTCTGTATATTGTGTTCGCAGGAAGACACACATCCAGGTCATTTAATACACTTTGGAATCTTAGCACTAAAGGAGTAGCATGCATAATTTTAATAAAGGGTGGTGAGGAGGAAAAACAAGACCAGTTATAAATGTTCAGTGCTACATGGCTGAACTGCAGCAGTAAGTTAAAGAGACAGTACAGCTTTGTTAGAGTCTTGCATAGCAAAGAGAAAGCATTATGATTTGGAAAAACACACAGAAATATTGTTGGGACCACTATTCAGAAATCTATATGAGGAACGAGAATCCCTGTTGGGAGGTGGTCATGAGCACCAGTTTGTTATTGCCTAAACGCAACAGAGACGGCCTTTTTTGGGGGATTTGCATTTGTGGGTGTGGGAGCGGCATATTTCATAAAAACAGCATCCACCTACTTGGAGAAACTACATTAAGGACTACAAAAGCCTAGGTTGGGATAAAAGCCTAGCTGGGATAGAGCAATTATAAAAATGAAAGGAACCTAGAACCAAACTTCTAGGATTGCTATTGGATTGGAATTGGAGGAATTTATGCAAGCACACAACATTTAATGATATAGAAAAGTGTGTGTGTGTGTGTGTGTGTGTGTGTGTGTGTGTGTCTTCTCCATGTATATCTACATCTATGTATGCTTGCTTTCTTGCTGTATTCATGGAAAATCTTTTGGAGAACTAACTACATACAGTAATGACACTATATAGCTCCAGGTTTTGCTTTCTAAATGCCATTTTTCACTGAAAATAAATATAGCTGCTTGGATTAATGGATAATTTTAGTATAAATGAAGTTAAGATGTGAAGTGAACTATAATTATCATATTATATCTGATAATATGACAGTGCCCAAATCAAATAATTTTGGGGATCTATCAAAAGTGCACAAGCACAAAGTCAGTTAGAATGGACTCATTAGCCAGATAAACAATATCTAAGACATCAATAAAAGATTACCTATTAAATCACTTGAAATCATTCTATCTATAATATATAGAGCAAAATGTTGTCAATAAAGACAATAAAAGATTTATGAAATTTGAAGGAAATTACCTTATTGAGTTAATCAGCACTAAATTTCATTGATCAGGGAAACATTAACATATGATTAATTTGATGGGAAATAGTTTGCACATAGTCTAAAAGTATTTTCTCATATTGTACTTCCTGATTTAATTTGGGAAAAAGAAACCTTCACCTTAGTGAAAACTAGCAGACAACACTTTAATCAAAGGTTCAAAATTGACAAGAAAATGGAACAAATCAAATCATTTACCACCTGATAAGATGCAATCACACAATGTTAGTTCTGTGATATTCCTGCCAAAACTGTTTAATCAGAGAAAACATCAGATAAGCCCAAATTGAAAGATATTTCTAAATAACTGACTTAAAATCTTCAAATGTGTCAAGGGCAGGAGACGAAAGACAAGGCAGAGAAAAGAGGTTAAAGGAGATTAAAGATACAGGGTGTCTAAATGCAGTGTAGGTTCTTAAGTTCAGAGGTGATATTAGTTTTATAACAAAGCCTGTTCATCAACACAAAACAGAAAAATGTGTTCTTTCTTCTTTTTATTTATGTTTATTTATTTATTTTTTGGTGGTACCAGGGATCAAACTCAGGACCTTGTACTTGTCAGGCAAGCACTTATTCCACTGAGCTATCTCTCCAGGTCCCTCTTCTCTTTATTAATAGACGGAGAAGACCTTCCTGTTTAAACAAGAATGCCCCCTTTCACCTTAATGCCCCCCTTTCATTTGATAGAGACTTGTACTTATATTGGCTAAACGCATTTGAAGAAAAGACAAGTTTAATATTCTCTAAAATTGAATTCCTTAAATAACAACAAATTCCACCACAACTATGGTACTTATCTAAGTCCATTATACAATCTAAATTTCAGATTAATATTGCTATTACAAAATACAATGGTGAAAAATAAAATCTTGAAAAATACTTTATTCTTACTTCCTAGGAATATAGACACTCCAGCTTCTATTTCTTGAAAAAAATAGTAAGATATTTTGTGTCATAATTACTTTTCTTCTGGGGATATTTTTAATAAATATTATTTTATGTTAAAATTTAAAAAGGTAATTTTGAGTCTATGAAGAAGTCTAAAGTCGTGAAAAAAACTGCATTTAACTACCCAGAAGTAACAACTATCAACACTTCACTGATTTCCATCCAATCTTTTTATTTTTAATTTTATATGGTTAGAGTGATGCTTAATAAAAAATCACTGTTTTTATAACATTATTAAAACATTTACTCATAATTCAGTAATTCTTAAAATATTTTCTTTAGTAAATAAAAGAACATTCATCATAGGGATTAAAATATGAAATACATTATCTTCTTGTGGTTGAAAAGATACTTTTAAAATGATCAAGTCTTTACAATAAATATGACTAATTTCCTATCTGAAACTGAAACTTGTGAGCACTCTAGCAGTGCTGACCTCTACAAAGGTACCACAGACACAGTCACCTACTCTTTTCTCCACTGAGCCATCTCCCCAGCTCTCGAGTCACCTACTCCCTACTCTTTTATTCCACCAGGAAGAATAATGAACTATGAATGTACCTCGAAATTGGTAATGCTTGCATTTAATACCACAATGCTCTTGGTATACACTCAATCTATTAAAAATATTTACTTAGGTAAGCTTCATTCCAAGTCCAAATTTTTTTCTATTTCCTTGATATTTTGTATTATGTTTATGTAGATCATTTGTTATAGTTGGTAACTATCATGAATTCTACGAAGTACGTTTTGATTGTTTGACATTTCCCATAAGTTTTCATATATATACCTAGAAATGACATCATATAGTTAAGACTTGTTACATACTCAGTCACTAAAAAATTGCCCCACACATGGTTATTCAACAAACTTGTAAAATGTGTATATGGATTAATTTATTATAGCATTTAATGGACCATGCTGGGTAGAAGAAATTGGGAAATAACCTGAAAGGACACTAAACCAGTTCAGCAAATACGGCAAAACAAAACAGCATAGCAGAATTGCTGAATCTCAGTGGAGCAAAACAGAGGCAATTCCATTAACTATGCATAGAGGAACACTTTGACATGTTACAGAGAAAGGATTATAATTAATACCACAACCACATTTTAAATTATTTATGGTTTTTGGAACATACTTATGTTTCAAATGATGGTATAATAACCATACAGTTCATTTCAGAGTGTAAGTTCCAGCATTTTCAGTTGTTCTTCATTTACATTTTTTAAAATGTTAGATTATAATCCTTGAGGAATTGTTTGAAAAAGATAAATTGTTTAGTTCCAAGTTAAAATCAAGATTTTGCAGTTTGGATGAATGATTTTCATTATAAAATAGAGTCTTGTTTAAAAAAATTCAGCCTACACAATATTTATTTCTTTTAACTAGAATGCATTTTAGGAGGATGGAGTCCACCCAAAATAGCAGATAAAAATAAATTTATCTATATCAGACAGATTTCTTTTTTTCTGAAATACAGTTTAGTTTTTACCTCCAGTACCATACTTTGCTCAAATAATTAAAAAATTAAGAATATGCAAGCTTTAGCTGAATATTACTTACATTTTCTTTGCTCAACACTTATATGCTAAAACCAAAATATTAGAATATACTTCATGATCTGACATTAACAGTGTGATTTCTGTTAAAATTCTTGAAATCATTGCATTGATATAGTTAGATTCAGAGAAAATTAAGAACCCTACAATTCTAAAAGCTTGTCTTATACAATAAAAATATTTTTTGTAAATTGTAGACAAATGCTTACTTCATAATTTTATAATATATACTTTTGGTACTGTGGCCTTATTCACTTACAACCACAAATAACAAGCTTTTGTACAGGGCATCCAGTTTTTATTTCTGTCCTGAAATCTGTGAGACACATGGTCTTTTGCTGAGAGTTATATTGCCAGCCACTGCCACCTAGAACACATAATGCTTTAGCGAATCAGGTGGGATGTACCGCATTTATTCAAAAATAAAAAGATATGTTTCATGTACTTTGATTGACTACCTCATTTCTCTTGGTGCAAACACCTAAAAAATAAAGGATTTGATTGTCTCTATAAGTTTGGTGTTGTCTATGTATGTCAGTAGTAATACTAAAATAGGGCTTATATCAAAGAATGAGTTATTTGATATAACCTTCAATAATAAAAATATGTTTAAAAGATGACAAATTTGAGCTCAAGCATAAAGCTGGCCTCAAACTTGCAAAAATCCCCCTGCCTCTGCAGCCCAAGTGCTGAGTTACATGCAGGCTCCACCACACACAACTGCAAGATTATAGGAAGAAGAAGATACAACAAACTGGCAAATAACAAAATCAATTCATATAAAGAAAGATAATTCTAGAAGGGCAGTAATAAAATCACTAACTGGCACAATATTTGTATACGGTTGTAGGACAAACATCTAAACAAAAAAATGTGAAGTAAACAAAGGCATGGGCATTATATAAAGTAGAGTGGATATGCAGAAATTATGGGAAATTCTTTCAATAAAGATTATAGTCACAGAAATAAAAGCCAATAATAGATGGAACATTTATTAACAGAGTAGAGAAGAAGTTAATGAATGGGCTGAGTGTGTAGAAGACTCCTAATGAATGCAGGGGGAAATCTGAAAGTTTAAAATAAGATGAAAGAGTACTTAAGAGACATACAATAGAGATGACAACTTTTTAGCATTTATCCTATGAAGGAATTTGCTACTTCTGAGACATAACCAGCTTACTTCTTGGTTTTGTAAGTAAATTTTTATTTGAACACAATGATGCCTATTTATATGTTTACATATAGTTCATTAATAATTTTGTGGTACAACTCAGTGCAGTTGAATAGTTATAGGAGAGGCTTTATGCAGTGTAATGTCTGAAAAAAATTATTATTTTGTTCTTTCCAAAGTTTGCTAACTGCTGATGTTGTAGACATTGAAAGGTACTATAAATGATGACACCAGAATGAATGGTACATAGACAACATTTGAACCAAAAGATGATTACAAATCTTCTTCAAGTTAACAAGTAGATAAGTCTTCATATTGAAAATACATTGTGAGTGGTAAGCAGGATAAAGAAAATAAATACATGTGCAGATACTCTATAAGAGCTTGAACATTAGGTAAAATATCTCAAAAGCTACTAAAGCAGGAAGACAGACAACAAACAAGACACTGGGATCACGTGAACCTCTTAATCTCCCACTGCCTCCCAAGAGGCAGTGCATATTCTCGAAACACTAAGTAAAAATAACTATCCACAATTTATGAAAGTTGAATAAATCTTGAGAATTAAGGTTGAATATAGGCATTTCCAGACATCAAAAGCTCCATGAATTTTACTTAGCAGTGAAATTCACAAGAAAACATAATACATTCATTTCTAAGGAAGAAATGACAAAGTAGGAATGTGTGGGAACCAATTTATAGTGGTAACCACAAAAATGAGTTGAGAAATTTCCCAAACATGAATAAAAATTTTGACATGTTCTAAAAGGCACACAGAACTCCAAGTAATCATGACCAAAGATAATGTACACCATGGCATATAATAATCAAGATTCCAGAAATTTAGTAAAAGAACAGAATATGGAAGGTGCTTAGAGAAAAGAAATAAATCACTTATAGAGAAAAATCCAGCAGAATAACAACAGACCTCAAGTCTAGCAGATGTTGGAGTAAAGAAGTATTTTAAATTCTGAAAGAAAACAAACTCCACCCTCAGTTAATGTAGAAAAACTATCATTCAAAATCAATGAAAAAGTAGGACAGTTTCTTAGCTAAGAACTGAAGAAATTCATGACCACCAAAATAGCCCTCCCAAATTCCAAAGGATGCTTTAAGAAAAGATAGGGAAGCTCAAACTTCCAAGATATCAGGTAGTTTCAAGCAATTGCACAGTGGCAAAATACAGGGTATGAAAACAGTATATGAAAGATAAGCCAACAAATAATAGTTATAACAATCAATGTAAATAATCTCAATTCACTAATCAAAAGAGACAGACTGTCGGAGTAGATTAAGAAGCAAGATCCCATGATATGCTGTATTCAAGAAATGTGTTTAAGTCAAAAAACAAATTCATAGATTAGAAGTCAAAGGATGGACAACAATACTCCATGTGACAGGAACCTAGCAAACAGCAGGATAGCTCCTCTGCTTTCAGATAATGTGAACTTCAAACCAAGAATGATTAAAAGAGATAAAGAAGGTCATTACATACTTGTTATGGTAAAACTTCATGAAAAAGAGAACAATCATAAATATGTCTGTACCAAATACAGGACTATCCAAATATATAAAATAAATACTAATAGATGTGAAAAATGAAATAAACAGTGACACAGTTGTAACAGGGGACATTAATATCTCATTGTCACAAAGACATAGGCCAACTAGGCAAATAGTCAGGAAATAGACAACAGAACTGAAACAAACTTGTGAAAGAATGAACTTAGTAGATCTTTACAGAGTGTTCCACCCAACAAAATCAAAATATATTTTCCTCAGCTGCATACAGGATGTTCCCAAAAATAGACCACACACTAGTCTATAAAACATGCTTAAGTAAATGAAAAGGAAAGGAAATTATCCTATGCATATTATCTGACCATAATAAAAAGAAATTGGAAATTAATAGCAGTAATTGGAAAAACTCTATAAACACAAGAAATTAAGTAATGCAGTGATGAGAAACTAAATCAAAGAACAAATTAAACAATAATTACAATGCTACAAAAATGCACATACAACTTATTGGAAATTGTGGGATTCAGTGAAATCTGTCCTCAAATGAAGCTTTATAGTGGCAAATTCTTAAATCAGGAAAAACAGAATAGGGGCTGGTCAAATAGCTCGGCAGATTAAAGCACCTGCAAGCAGGCACAGGGGCCAAGGTTTCCACCCCTGGGTGTGCCATGCCAGCATCCCCCTCACCATGGGCATGCTGAGACAGCAATTGAGACTGGGTGTGGTGGCATAGGCCTGTAATCCCAGCTCTTAGAGGTTGTAAACAGACAGATCACTGAGTCTGACCTACTAGTGATACCCTGAACACCTTGTAGATCCTTCCATAAAATTAAAAAAAAAAAAAAAGAAAGGAAAAACAGAATAGGATAATTTCTGTTTTCTTGCATACACCTAAGCATGACCCATGGACAAGTATGTGGTCTGTCTTAGAAAATGTCCCACATGCAGCTGAAAAGAATGTATGTTCAGATGTTGGCTGAGCAACATATATGATGATAAAATAGATAATGCATCAACCATTGTTAAACAGATGTTATTGGTTTGAAAATCTGTAACATAAGTACAGTTGTATGTTGCAGTTTCTTTTTTATTTGTTTCTGACTTTTGTTCTTGCTTTGCTTTTACTTTTCAAAATAAAATAAAATTAAAAATGAAATGAAAATACAATCTCATATAAAAAGAAAAAGGAAAAAGAATGAGCAGAAATAAGCAACCTTATTCTATGCCTTCAGCTCCTAGAAAAAGATAAGCAAGTCAAGCCAAAACTGGATAAGACACAAAATTTTAAAGTCAGAGCAGAAATTAACACAAAGGAGGCTGAGAAAAGAGTAAAAATAATTAATGAATGGAAGTGTTGGTCCTTTGAAAGAAAATGAAAAATTGATAAACCCTCATTGCTTAGATCAGACTCACAGTGATCCTCCCGTTTACAGCCTCCCAAGTGCTGGGATTAAAGGCGTGTACCATCATACCCAGTCTCAATAGTCATCTCAGCTTAACCTGGGGTGGGGCCAGCCCAGCAGGCCAGGGGATCTAACTCCCTGATCCTGTGTCTGCCCAGGTGTTTTAATCCACTGAACTATTTGGCTGGCCAGCTTTTACTTTAAAATGAGGAACAAGAAAAGGATGTCTGCTGTTACCATACCCACTCAATATCATTTGGAAAAGGTTAGTCAGAGCAATTAGATGACAACAAGAAATAAAAGCAGAAAGATATGAAAGGAAGAAATGATATTATAATCTGAAAGTGGAATGATACCCACATAGAAGACTACAATACTTCACTAAAGCACTTGTAGGTTTAATAAGCAAATTCAGCAGTGTAGCTGGACACAAAGCAAACACTTAAAAATCTATACCATTCCTGTACACAACAACAAACACATTGAAAAAGAAATTAGAAAAGCCACATTATTCACAATAGGTTCCAAAAACATAGACTACTTAGGAATCAATCTAACAAAGGAAGTAAAAGATTTATACAGTGAATATTACAGTATTCTGCAAAGAGATAGAAAGGAATTTCAGAAAATAGAAAGATATTCCTTGTTTCTGAACAGCATGAACCAACATTGTTAAAATGACTGTACTCCCAGAACTGTTATACAGATTCAATGCAATATCAATCAGTGACATTACTATATCTCACAGATCCAGAAACAAACAGCCTTAAGATTCATTTGGAAGCAGAAGAGAACTAGAATAGCAAGAACAATCCTGTGCAACAAACGCAAGGCAGGAGGCATCAAAATCCCCTGACTCGAAATTCTACCCCAAATCTACTGTGATAAAATCAGCATGATACTGCGAAGAAAGCAGACATTTGGATAGGAGGAACAGATTAGAAGATGAAGACACACTACAAGCACACTCAGCCACCTTATCTTTGACAAAGTGGCCAAATATGTTCATTGGAAGAAAACATCTTTAGTAAATGGTGATAGGAAAAGTGGCTTTCCACATGCCAAAGACCAAAACAAGACCCATATGTATCAACTTCAATCAAGATGGATTGATGACCTAAATTTTAAAGCAAAAACAATAAATCTACTGTAAGAGGAAGTAGATAGAATTCTTGAAGACACAGCAGTCCTCAAGAAACTACTTAACACTCTCTGCCGCCATCTTGGTTCTGCGTTCTCCACACAAAATGCCTGGTGAAGCCACAGAAATCATCCCAGCTACAGAGCAGGAGTTGCCACAGCCCCAGGCTGAGACAGGGTCTGGGACAGAATCTTACAGTGATGAATTAGTACGAAGAGCAAGTTTCCACACCAACAACCACACAACAAGCCCAGCTGGCAGCAGCAGCTGAAATCAATGAAGAACCATTCAGTAAAGCAAAACAGAGTTTGAGTGAAAAGAAAGCTTGACCAAAGGCTATGTCCAAATTGGGTTTTCAGAAAATGACAGGAGTTACTAGAGTCACTATCTGGAAGTCTAAAAATATCCTCTTTGTCTTCACAAAACCAGATGTCTATAAGTGCCCTGCTTCAGATACCTACATAGTTTTGGGGGAAGCCAAGATTGAGCATTTATCTCAGAAAGCACAGTTAGCATCTGCTGAGAAATTCAAAGTCCAAGGTGAAGCTGTCTCAAACATTCTAGAAAATACACAGACTCCAACTGTACAAGAGGAGAGCGAAGAGGAAGAGGTTGATGAAATGGGTGTGAAAATTAAGGACATAGTGAAGGGCAAACACAGTCTGAGCGCTGAAGAACAACAGTCATGACATTGTAAATGCTATTATGGGGCTAACAATGTACTCATCAGACAGGAGGACAGTTTTAGGTGCTTCAAAAGGTCACTGCAGCTTGGTTTGAAATTTGTACTGTTTCTATCACTAATAAAGTTATGACTTATTGAATGAAAAAAAAAAACTACTTAAAATGACACTGATGGGGAAAGGAGACAAGAAAGGAGACAAGAAAGGCTCATTCACCGGCTCAGTGCACCCCTGGCGTGGGGCCAGTGCAGATTGCAGGACCAAGTATCAAATCCTAATCCCTGCACTTTCCAAAGCAGGTGCTTTGTCTGCTGAGCTATCTCACAGGCATTGTCCTCAAATTACAATGAATACTACTGAACCATAAAGAAAGATATACTTGACACATTTCTAGGTTAAATAGATGCACCTTGAGAACATAGTAAGTGAAATGACCAAACCTGTGTAAATAATACCTATTCTCTGGCATGAGATACAAATTGCGGACCCAAGTTTATAAAATATATTGTGGAATAAGAGGAAATTGTTCAAAAGAAAAGAGAACTAGAAAACAGGATGAATAAAAGAAGGGAAAGAGGAAAAGTCCATAGTCTTAAGTGAAATAAATCAGACACACATGTTATCAAAAAATGAGGTAACATATTCTGCTATGATTTGGATCTTCAATATAACCTTAATTCCCATATGCTAGCAGTTGGATGACCAGAGTATGGTGCTATTTAGAGGTGCTTGGCATACTTAAGTGAGGCTTAATGGAAAGAAGTCAGATATCTATCGCAAAGGGTATATTAAGACCCTGGTTCTCCTTGCTTATTTTGCTTTTTTTGGCTGGCACTATTGCTCAGGTAACACTGTTCTCAGTTTTTCTACACTGTGATGTTGTGCCTCAGAACAATAGAGCTAAAAATTCATGTACTTAAATCTTTGAATCTGCGAATCAAAATAAATTCTCCTTTTAAAGTGATTATCTTGAATGCTTGTCTCAGGACATATTTACTACAAGCAAGTGATACAAAGTCTACATGTAAAGAATAAAATAAAGGTGAAATAATTATGGCAAGATTGTGGTAGTCTAAATAACAAATGCACAGATTCTGAGAATATCTGTGAAAATGGTTAAGAGAAGATTAGAAACACTTCCAACTGTAGATTGTTATTTCAAAATTTTAGCTCACAATATGTGTTTAAATGTAAGAAGAACAATAAGGTACAAATCTATTGATAAATTTTAAATCAGTAGAAGGACATTAGAGAATATAGCAAAGTTAATTCAAAAGGATAAGGGTGGGATGTAAGGAAATACGCTTAAAATAATTGAGAAGTTTATCCAATAGCCCACATAAAGTATGAAAATCTAATTCTACCTTATAAAAGTCAGAAGTTGTCACCTGACATTAATGCTTATCATGATGTTACTATAATGAACAAGTAGAATCTTAGCACATGTCCTAAATAATTCCCAGTACACACTGGCTATTAAGTAAATGTAGGCACCACAGTTTTTCCCCTTGTTGCTGGTATAACAATTTATAATGGCATCTTCAGGCAGAAGTGAAGAAGAGAAACTATGATAAATAGAAGAGCCATTTGCAAGGAACTTCATTTGAACATTACTCAGAGCTTCGCAGTATCATTGATACATGTGTGTTGTCAATGGCTAATTGAGAGTATGTTTGTGGTGACTGTGACCACAGCACCCCTTAGCCATCATCATTGCTGACACTTTCAGCAGAGGTGTCCCAAATCAAAGCAGATTGGAAGATTTAAGTGAGATGGCTTTTGGGAGAACTGTTCACTGAAGGATCATGGCAAAGGCAAGGGTTAAAAGCAAGCACCTGACAGTCACAAATGGTGAACACCGAGGTGACACCTAATGGTTGGGGTGGAGGACTAAAAGGCCAGTGAGAACAGCAAGCTGTGAACTTGGAAGCACAGGGATTGTGCTGATATCAGTAACGGGCACTCAGTTATCTACAAGCAGCCCTCAGGTACCAGAGACTTACAAGATGTTCAAGATCATTATAATACTTATCTTTTAGATGGAAAGATAACTTTTATAACTTTTGAGGAATCTTCTAATTGTGTAAGCTGGCCAAAGCTCCAAGCAAAAAGCAATGTTCTTATCTTTAAGTTGTCACTGTTAAAAATGAAATATGGAAAAATTCTTCAACAAGGCAAAATAAAAAGATAAATATGGAACACTGCAGATCAATGTGAAATTTATGTATAAATTGGGCTCAGAGACACAAGTAATAAGTACTTTATTTTATCATTGTGTTAATGAATCTTATTTTTTGGAAAGAAAGCACAGGCTTATTTTTGAGGTAGGATTAAGGGGTGTGTCTATGAATATGTTTGTGAGTGTTTATGTCTGTGTGAACTCAGTTCCTTTGCTTTATGAGGTAGCATCTATCTAGATTACAGAAAGATCAGTACTGTTATATCTCTTTTTTCTATTTGTTCTTGCTTCTGTTTTTACTCTTTTTGTAGAAAGATCAGTACTACATAATATTCTTTTTTCTTTTCCTTTGGTACAGGTTCTCACTATGCAGATTGGACTCATGGTGATTCTCCTGCTTTCAGCCTCCCTAGTGCTGGGATTATGGGCATGCACCCCCACTCCCGGGCTCATTCACAGCTCAGTGCATCCCTGGCATGGGACCAGTGCAGCATACAGGACCAAATATTGAATCCTAATCCCTGCACTTTCCAAAGCAGGTGCTTTGTCTGCTGAGCTATCTCACAGACAGGAAGACAGCTCTTTGTCCTTTTAGAAATATCCCAAATTTCAAAATTATACTTCTTTACATATATAGCAAGTGTCCAATACATCAGCCTCTCTTCAAACCAGTCCCTGTCTGCCACCTGGTATAGGAATTACTAGCATGTTCGCCTTTATTTTTTATTAGGAAGAGAACTGGGATTGTGTTTTTTGAGTGGAGATGGTAAGAAATGTAGTAAAGGAAGAAAGGATTAGAATTCTTCAAGATCCCTGTAGTAAGGCATTTGTAGGGACATTGTCCTCAAATTATGTTGAGTATCAACCTAATTATAAAGGAATTGAGGACCTGCGCAAGCAGTGTGTTGCCTTTTCAAAGTCAGTAGGAGCCTTTGGCAACCAGTTTCCCTGTGTGGTCCAAAGGCTTAAAAAGGAGAATAAAATTTAAAAAGTGCAGGAATCTGGGGAAAGAATGAGCTTTAGTACTTTGTCTTTGAACACTTACAGTAAGGACAAGGACTCAGATGGGAACTACATGTGTTTTTCCTGCTTAACTACTCTTCAGTTAAGTGGTGCCTTCTTGCTTAATTAGGCGCCTCACTCCACATAGAAAGGAAAACACAACGGGGCTGCTTCATGTTTATATATGCTGCTCAATCCCCTCTGGGTGATAAAAGGCATTTTTGAGACTAAAGCTGATTTTTATGTTTTTCTTCACCTTGGCTCTACAGTATGCTGGATGTCTGCAGTGGTGCTCATTTAGTCAGAGCTTCTGTGTTTCACTGATCATACAGCTCTTTACACTGTACATACCAGGGCTAACAACAGTCAAGATTTAGCCCTTTTGCCACAACCTTATAATAACTGGCAGCCAGTTGTTGAACACACTGAAATGAATGCATCTAAGCAGAGAGGGATATAAATACACACAAGTATGAAATGTAAAGAAGGTTTTAACCACTCAAATTAAAAAGTAGAGCTGACAAACCCTTAACATCCACAAAATAAGGTATGGCAAAAATCTTTCTCACCTTGTAATAAGAACAACATTCTCAGTCTGTTTTCACATACAGAAAAGGAAGGAAATAAACTCATTTTGATGCAGGTCTGTTCTGATATGAAATATCTTGACATACTTGACAACTCTGACTATCTTTGACTATTGGGTAATGTGCTTATCTTAATCCCTCATGTCATTCAGTATGCTGGAATAAAAAGTATAAATTCAGATTGCCCTAGAGAATATCAACTTCTCATATATGTGTATACAATGCAATATTTCTCTCTTTGAGTTTTGAGATTTCATCACTTTTTAGAACTTGACAGTATCTAGTAGACAGCAGCAAAGAAATTGAGACCAATGATCATAAAGAATAAATTGTGCCCACTTGAAGGTATCCATATACTTTATAAGAGAAGTACTCTCTTTCCTGATAGGTTTGAAACACATTACATAAAAAAAAAAAGCAGATGGCAATGAATAGCAGCTAAATCTCAACTAATTCATTTTATAATAGCTAAATTATAATGACAGAAAACTGAAAGGGATTAAGAATGACAAGGCACCATTATTGTACCTCTATGTGCTTCAGAATTTCATTCATGCATAGTCAGGGGTACCCAACTTTTTAGAAAAAGCATTGTGCAATCTACTTCAGGTGTTAATAGCAGAGGACAAAGCCATCTTTCACAACAAACTTCATGGAAGTTTTAAATTAATGTTTTAAAAATGCCTTGAATGTTGTCAACTATTCCATAGTAATTAGATAGTGTGCTATGTGTTAAACAAGGCTGTATTTATATCTTTACATCTGGTATCGTGCACTGGGTGGAAGACTAAACTAACCCAGGTGACAAGGAAGTAGTGAGATGAGAATAAACAGTTCTAGTAGGAGACAGGAAATGGAACAGCCAACTAGCCAATGGGAATTGACATGACAGGCTTGATTGGCTATAGTAGAAGGCTATCATCAGCTTTCTGGTTTCTCTTTGAACTAATTTTATGAAATCTACCTTTCTATATGTGAATTTATTTATTCATGGGCTTGATTAAGCTTCTAGGAAACCAAGAGAGGGCAAATTCTTCTGTGCTAATGATCATATCCAACTGACCTTCAAGTCATCCCATAGCTGGATTGCTATGTTCTGATTGGTGCTAGTCAAGACTGACTGTAGCCTTGTTGCAACCTTGACTCATATAAACTGAATTTATAGATGCTGACTGATAAGTTTAAGTGAAGGTAGAAATTAAGCACACAATTTGGAAGCAAACTTGTTTGTTTGAATTCTAGTTAAGATAGTTTATTAGCAGGGTGACACTGAACTACTTAAAATCTGTTTGTTTGAGTTTTTGCTGTGGTTTGTGTTTGTTTTAAAAGGAATGTTATGTGCCATGTTACTTATTGTTTCACTATTAAGGATAGAACCCAGGTCCTTTGCACTGGCTCAAATAAGCAGGCCTTTTAAAATATTTTTATGTTGAAACTGAGATTTGCTAAATTGGTAAAGTTACTCAGGCTTGGCTGAAACTTGTGATAGTCATGGTTTCACCCTTCAAGAGGGCTGGGATTACAGGTGCATGTTAGGACACCAAGCTCTTATTCAGTTATATTTTTCTCAAGGTTCGAGATGATGTGAAAATATTAAATAAAAATTATAGAAATAAACTAAGTTCAAAATTAAATTGTGCTGAGCAGCATAAAACATCTCCTGCCATCCTGCTTTACCTCATCCAGTGTGGATGAGTCATGGCCATTGTATATAAGGCACCTGCATGTTAACCTTCAAGTCATCTCGATTATTTCTTTTTTTAATTTATTTTTTACTTTATTGAAGTACAAATATCAGACAGTTTCAAGACACATTAACAAGACAGATTCGTTAAATTAATACATTGCAAACTGTTTTCATAATGTTTCAGTATCATACAAGGTGCATACATGATATTATATTTACAGATATTATTTTAGCAGATGTCTCTTATCAGTAAATTAAGAGTGTAGCTGCTAACTTAACTTATTTTTTATACCTGAATTATATCAAAAATTCAATAATTATTTTCCTAGTGGATGACCATAGTACTAGAAGCCGGCATAATATCCAGTCCAACCACCATTAGTGCAGATCTTGCCTCTCATAGGATTATGTAGAAGCACAGTGTTATCTATCCCAACTGTACTGTCTATACACACACATCATGATTTTTTATTTCTATACCCCTTCCTTTGTCTACACCTATCAAAGGTGGGCACTCCATTGTCATTCAACTAACTTAGGTGCTTGAACTCGACACCACAATCCATCACAGTCCAGCATTCCACAACAATAGTGAGTTATTCAAAGAAGTTGTCGACCATAGCCATTTACAGCTCAGTTTAATATTATGGCCCCACAATGTATACTTCATTTTTATACTTTTCTGCTGGATGGTTAAGAGCTAGATAGAGTAAGACTTATATACCAACACATGAACTTTGTATTTCTTATGTGGTCAATGAAGTCCTCTCCAGGTTTATCTTTTAGTCCTGTACAATATTCTGTAGATCCTTTGTCTGTATCATCCATGTGGATGAGTCACGGCCAATGCTTGACCAGTTTGCTCTCCGTGAGAGCCTGAGAGAACATTTTCTCTCCATGTGACTCTCCCCAGGCACACTATAGAACTTCAATCTCCTCTGTGGCCCCATAATCTCCTTGTTCAGGAAATTTGGAGCTCAACTGAGCTTCATGATGTTGCAGTACAGGTTCTCCTATGTCCTGAGTCTTCGCTGACCTTGAAAGGCTAGGGCCAAAATGTTGGCTGGCCTTGTGGCTCTTCTATTTCTCCAACTCTGATTTGTGAACATAGGTTGTCAACCATCCAGAAGAAAAGCAGATTAGTATCCTGCAGCATATGCCATTCACTTTGCCTTATCGTACTCAATTGATTTTAGTTGTTGTTGTACGTTTCCATTTGTATTTCTGCTTTTCGCTTATTATAATAGGGAGACTATATGATATTTACACATGTGTGTCTGGTTTATTTCACTTCTGAGTATATGCTCAAGTGGCATCCACTTCAGTATAAATGCTTCAAACTTATCATTCTTAACAGCTGAGTAATACTGCATTATATAGAAATACCACATCTTTTTCAACCATTCCTCATGTGATGGACATCTTGGTTGTTTCCAAGATTTTGCTATCACACATTGTGCTGCTATAAACATAGGTACACATATATCACTATGATACAATGTTTTCAGTTCCTCTGGGAGAATTCCCAGTAGGGGTATAGCTGGCTTGAAAGGGATTTCTAGTCCTACTCTTTTGAGAAGTCTCCACACTGACCTCCACATGGGTTGTACCAGTCTACATTCCCACCAGCAGTGGAGAAGTGTTCCATTTTCCCCACAACCTCTCCAACATTTGTTGCTGGTTTATTTCCTCATGATAGCCATTCTTTATGAAGTGAGATGGTATTTCAGTGTTGTTTTTATTTGCATTTCCCGAATGGCTAGCGATGTGGAGCATTTTTTCATATACTTATTTGCTTCTTCAATTTTGTCCTCTGAGAAGTGTTTATTTATCTCAGATGCCCATTTCTGAATTGGGTCTTTAAATTTGAGGGCCCTGTTACATCTTAGTTCTTTAAATATTCTAGGCAGTAGTCCTCTGCCTGAAGGCTTATTAGTCAGGATTTTTTCAAAATTTGTGGGTTGTATTTTCACTCTGTTGACAATTTCTTTTGACATGCAGAAGCTCCATAAGAAGAGTTGATCCCAGTTGTTGATTCTTTCAAGTGCTTCCCGTACGAATATATGTTTGCTCATGAACTCTTTACCTACCCCTATCTCTTCAACACTTCCTCCTACATTTTCTTCCAGGATATTGAGTGTTTCTATTTTAATGTTTAGATCTTTAATCCATTTTGACTTTAACTTAGTGCATGGTGATAGAGCTGGGTCATGTTTTAGTTTTCGGCATGTAGAAAGCCATGTTTTCCAGCACCATGTGTTAAAGAGGTTAACTTTCTTCCAGTGAGCTTGTGTAGCCACTCTGTCGAAGATAAGATGGCTGAGTGTTTTCGTAGATATCTCTGCATCTTCTAATGTAATCCACTGATCCTCAGGTCTATTTTGTTGCCAATACCATGTTGATTTTATCACAGTGGCTTTGTAGTATAATTTCAAATCAGAAATTGTGATGCCTCCTGCCTTGTTTTTATTGGCCAATATTGCATTTGCTATTCTAGGTCGTTTGTGGCTCCAAATAAACTTTAGGATTGATTTCTTTAGGTCTGGGAGGTATGTTGGTGGCAGTTTGATAGGGATTGCATTAAATCTGTACAGCAATTTTGGGATATGGCCATCTTCACGATGTTGGTTCTTCCTATCCAGGAGCATGGAATATCTTCCCATTTTCTGAAATCCTCTATAATCTCTTTTCTTAGGGTGTTGTAATTTTTCATGAAAAGACCTTTGACTTCCTTGTTTAAGTGAATCCCAAGGTATTTAATTTTTCGCGGTGTTATTGTAAAAGGTATTGTTTCTATTGTTTCCTTTTCAGTGTGCTTTTTATCTGTGTAGAGGAATGCTATTGACTTTTGAGTATTGATTTTGTATCCTGCTGTGCAACTGAATTTCCCTATCAGATCTAGTAGCAACTTGGTGGAATGTTCGGGGTCTTACAAGTAAAGTATCATGTCATCTGCAAATAGTGATAATTTAACTTCTTCTTTACCTATTCTTATTCCCTTTATTTCTCCCTCTTTTCTAGTGGCTGTTGCTAAGGATTACAAGACTATATTGAATAGGAGGGGTGATAGAGGACATCCTTGTTTGTACCTGACTTAAGCGTAAAATATTTCAGTTTTTTCCCATTTAGGATTATATGAGCTTTTGGGTTGTCATAGATGGCTTTTATCAAGTTAAGATAGAGTCCATCTATTCCAATTTTCTGTAGGACCTTGAATATGAATGAGTCTTGCACTTTGCCAGAGGCTTTCTCTGCATCAATTGAGATGATCATGTGGTTTTTACATTTCAGTCTATTAATATTGTATATTACGTTTATAGATTTTCGAACATTGAACCGTCCTTGCATCCCTGGGATGAATCCTACCTGGTCATGGTGTATGATCTTCTTGATGATTAACTGTATTCTATTTGCCAGGATTTTGTTGAGTATTTTTGCATCTACATTCATGAGGAAGATTGGCCTGTAGTTCTTGTTTTGGGTTGTGTCTTTCCCTGGTTTTGGAATCAGTATTATACTTGCCTCCAGAAATGATTTTCGGAGGACTTTTTCTTTTCAACTTCATTGAAGAGTTTGTGGAGTGTGGGGATTATATCTTCTATAAATTTCTTGTAGAATTCAGCTGTAAATCCATCAGGATCTGGACTTTTCTTTGTTGGCAGGCTTTTGATTACATTTTATATTTCGTTGGCTGTTATCGCTTATTGAGAGTTGTATATCTTCTTGATTCAGTTTTGGTAATTTGTACCTTTCGAGGAATCTGTCCATTTTTTCTGTGTCTTCTATTCTGTGAGCATAAGGATTCTCGAAGTAACTATTGATAATCTTCTGAATTTCCAGTGGGTCTGTGGTGATTTCACCCTTTTCCTTCCTTATCACTTGTACTTGAATTTCCACTGGGCCTATGGTGATTTCACCCTTTTCATTCCTTATCGCTTGTACTTGAATTTTCTTTTGCCTCTTTTTGATGAGGTTGGCAAAAGGCTTATCAACTTTATTTAGTTTTTCAAAGAACCAACTTTTTGATTTGTGGATTCTTTGAACTGTTTTCTTCATCTCAATTGAATTAATTTCCGCTCTAATCTTTATGATTCCTTCCAGTGTTTGCACTCTGGGTTTCGTTTGCTCTTCTTTTTCTAGTTGTCGGAGGTGCAACATTAGGGTGCTAATTAATTCCCTTTCTGTTTTCCTAATGTGTGAGTTCATAGCTATTATTTTCCCTCTGAGAACTGCTTTCATCGGATCCCAAAAATTGCATTAACTTCTACTTGTTCTCATTAAATTGTAGATACTGTTGAATTTCTTGTTGAATTTCTTCTGCAGCCCATTGATTGCTGAGTAGCGTGTTGTTTAGTTTCCATGAATTTAGTGGGATTTTCTTGTTTCTTTTGTCATTTATTTCCAGTTTCACTGCATTGTGGTCATTTAGTAGGCATGGGATAATTTCTATTTTCTTGCATATACTTAGGCATGACCTCTGGTCTAGTATGTGGGATATTTTGGAAAATAACTCGTGTACAGCTGAAAAAAATGTGTGTTCCGTTGTGGTTGGGTGGAACACTCTGTATATGTCCACCAGGTCCATTTGTTCCAAGTTCTGGTTCAGTTCTGCTACTTCCTTGATAATTTTTTGTCTGCTTGACCTATCTTTTTGAGATAAGGCTGTGTTAAGGTCTCCTGTTAAGATTGTGTTCTTAGACATTAAGTTTTTTATGTCCTTTAAGATTTGCCTTACATACTTGGGTGCTCCTGTATTTGGTGCATAGATATTTATTAGTGTTACTTCTTGCTCTTGAATTTTTCCCCTGACCAATATATAGTGGCCCTCTTTGTGTTGTTTGATCATTCTTGGTTTGAAGTTGAGACTATCTGAGAACAGAATTGCTGCTGCTGCTTTTTTCTGAGTTCCTGGGGCATGGAGTATTGTGTTCCATCCTTTGAGTTTGAGCCTAAGAATGTCCTTTTGAATTAAGTGTGTTTCTTGTATACAGCATATTGTTGGATTTTGTTTCCTAATCCACTGTGTCAGTCTATTTCTCTTAATTGGAGAATTAAGTCTGTTTAAATTGATGGTTATGATTGAAATGTGCTGACTTATGTTTGTCATGATATTTACCTGATATTGTTTACTCCTTTGTAACCTGTATTTAATTGTCTGTCCTGTTTAATGGGTTTCTTCCATTCTCATTCATAGAGTTCTGGTCATTGTGTTCTCTCTCTAGAACATCTTTCAGTAGCCTGTGAAGGGATGGCTTTGTCATTAATGAAATTCTTTAGTTTTTCTTTGTCATGGAAGTATTTCACTTCTCCATCAAACTTGAAAGAGAGTTTTGCAGGGTATAATAGTCTGGGCTAGAATTTGCTTTCATGTAGGACTTGAAGAATGGTGATCCATGCTCTCCTTACCTTCACTGTTTGTGTAGAGAAGTCGGCTGTAATTCTGATGTTTTTTTCTTTGAATGTGAGCTCCTTCTTCTCTCTAGAAGCTTTCAGTATATTATTTTTGTGTTGGATTTCTGGGATCTTAACTGTTATATGTCTCAGTGTGTTTCTACTTGGGTTGAGGTTATTTGGTGTTCTGTATGCTTCGATGACCTGAATGTTGTATTGTTTCCTCATATTTGGGAAGTTTTCTACGATTATTTCTCCCCATATTCTTTTTATGTCATTTGTATTGACTCCTTCGTTCTCGTTGATACCAATTATTCTCACATTGTTCATCCTGGTGTCATCTTGCAGGTGATGGATTATTTTTTCCTGCTTTCTTGTTGTTTTTAAAAGATCCTTTCTCACCTTTTCACTAGCTGCTCCGGCATCTTCAAGATCTGAAGCTCTGTCTTCGCTTTCACTCAGATGATTTTGTAGACTCGTGATTGCTATTTTTATTTCTTCTATATCTCTTTGACTGTGTTGCATGTGTTCTATTTCTTTTCTGTATTGCTCACTCAAGGAATCCATCATATTTCTGATCCCTTCATTTTTTTTATCCATGTCTTCTTTAGAGGTAGAATTTAAAGAATCTCTAATTCTTTTTCTGCAATATTTCTTCCAAGTTGGGTTTCCTCTGTATATTTCTGGACTTGTTTCTGTATTTCAGATAGAACTCTTTTTTTCTCAAAGAATCCTTTTTTGATTTCAGAACTTATTTCTGCTTTGAGTTCCTCATGATCTTTCTGCTGTTGTTTCTTTGCTTCAGATTCCGTTAATTCATATATATCAGCTGGAATAGTGCTTCCTGCACTTGTTCTGGGTGAGCATAGTTTTTCCACCCAATGTTTCTGGAATTCATTCTTTATTTCAGATACTATGTATTCAGATATTTCTTTTTTAATTTGGGGAACTACTTCTCGTTTTAT
>PVKA01015083.1:0-50859 GCA_004027165.1 Ctenomys sociabilis
TTTTATAAAGCCAACATTAGGGCTGGCAAGATAGCTCTGCGGTCTAGAGCGCCTCTCAGGGACCGGGGTTCGAGCCCCAGCACCACATGCCATGCCAGCCCCTCCCCGCAGGGCCGGCTGAGCTCACCCCCCACCCCCACAAACAAAGAATCCGTGATGTGTAGCGAGACACTGTAACAAATAAAGGAATTAAAAAAATTAAAAAAAAATAAATAAAGCCAACATTATCTTGATACTAAAGCCAGCTGGAGATAATAGGGAAAAGAAATCTACAGACAAATATCCTTCATGAACATATATATTCTCAACAAAACACAAGCACTGTCCAATTCAACACTATATAGAAGGAGTAACATGCCTCAACCAGGCAGAGTTTGTGCCAGGAATTCAAGTGTGGATTCAATACCCCCAAACAGTCAATGCAATACATCATGTGGACTTTCACAGGAAAAAAGCCATTTGATCAATTCAGTAAATGATGAAAAATCATTTGACAAAATTCAACATGTATTCCTAATGAAAACTCTGAACAATCAAAGAATAGAACTCCTTGGCTTTACTACAGGCCAATACAGAAATCCGTAGATAATATACTACTTCCTAATGAAAGAATATTTTCCTAAGACTGGGAAGAAGACAGGGTGTCTACTGTCATCACTTCTATTCAGCATTAGACTGGGTACCTTACTCAGTACAATGGAGCAAGGCAAGAAATACAAGGCATTTTTTGATAATGAGAAGGAAAAAGTATCTATTATCACATATGTTTGTCTGCATAGAAAATTTGATATATATGAATATATTTTATTAGACATTTGTATATATCTAACAAATATATATCATATAATAAGGTGTATATATAACAGTTGCAGGATCTATATGCCAAAAATCTGTATGTGAATATTTATGTATAATCACTGAAAACCGAAAGCATTTTAAATAACCTTCAACTACTACAAATTTGGTATATCTGCACACACTAAAAATTCTATTTTGTTTTTACATATAGCAACATGGGTGGATCTCAAGTGCAGTATGTTGGGTGAAAGAAGCAAGCCTCAAAATGCTAAGCAGGGTATGTGTCTTGCAGTGTTATTTGCTGCCACATGTTGCCTTTAGGGTGGTAATTGGTAAGAAGCAGGAATTTATTGCTCACAGTTCTGAAGATGAAGAAGCCCAAGATCACAGTGTGAGGATATGTAGTGTCTGGTGAAGGCCTACTTCACATATATGGTGCTTTAAATTTTTTAAAAAATCTTTTTATTTATTTATTTGGTACAGGGTCATGCTACTTAGCTCAGACTCATAGTGATCTTTCTATCTTAGCCTCTCCAGTACTGGGCTTATAGGTGTGTGCCACCATGCCTTATTTAGGGCAGCATACAGTACTAGGAATCAAACCCAGGACCTCCTGCTTACTAGGCAAAGCTCTTAGACCGCTGAACTGTCTCCCCAGCCTTATATGGCACTTTTCTTTGTGTGTTTTCATATGATGGAAGCAGGAAACCTCTCTCTGTCTTCTTTTATGAGGGCGCAACCCTTGTAGCTTGATTATCTCCCATAGATTCCACCCTTTATTTAACTCTATCACATTGGCGATTACATTTCAACATATGAATTTTTTATATAGAGATTAGCTCAATTTTATTTCTTTTTATTTTAAAAAGAAAGATAAAAAAGACACAATTTCAAAGGGTAATAAGAAATTAACAGTGTTTGATGTATTGCATATGTTGTCTTCAAAGTAGTTGCTCAGATTGAGATGTAGGCATGTGAAATTAATCAACCAATATAAGCACATTTGATTGCTATGTGTCTAAAGCACACAGTACTTAAATTCCGTGTGGGGAGGTGGCGCATGTACACAACACATTCTAGTTCTTGTTTTCAATCCCCTTTCCACTTCCCTCTCCCTTTCCCTTTTGCAAAGAATTAATTCCTACTCTCTTTTGTGTTTCTCTTTATTTATATTTTGGGTTTCTCGTATAAAAGAAATCACACACTATTTAAGCTTGTGAATCTGACTCATTTCACTTAATATTACAGTCTCTCGTTGTACTCACTTCCCTACAAAGGACTCACATTTATCCTTCTTTAATGATGTAATCTTGGGAGGACACATCCAGGCCATGCAGCAAGCAGCATCTGGCAAGGCAGTACTGTAGGGGTAACAGGCAGATGAGTGGCCACCAGCATTTTCTGGTGGGGAAGGAGTGACCTAAGAACAATTTTGGGAATTGTGAGGCTGTTCTGTATCTCAGTTTCAGTGGTGATTGTGCTAGTTTATGTATTTTTCAAAATTTATAAGCTATATGCCATAAAATGCACACACACACACACACACACACACACACACATATATATATATATATATATATATATATATATATATATATATATAAATTTTAAAAATCCTAAGTACCTCAAGGATTTTAATACAAAATTGGACTTGGAAAAAAATGACAGGACTAATGTTTTGAAGTTTTGTACTATTTGTGGACAATGGACAAGTTCATCAATACAATTCAAAGAAGCATAAGTAGGGCCTGGTGTTGCATTTCTGCAGTCCCAGCACTCTGTGAGGCTGAGTCCAATCTGGGCAATTGCACAGCTTTGTGAGGTCCTGCTCAAAATAAAAAATTAAAAAGGGGAGTGAGGGGCTGGGGAGATGGCTCAGTGGAATAACTGAGGGGGGATGGCTCAGTGGAATAATTGCGGGGAGATGGCTCAGTGGAATAAGTACTTCCCTGGCAAGCACAAGGGCCTGAGTTCAATCCCCGGTTCTGCCAAAAAAAAAAAAAAAAAAAAAAAAAAAAAAGTGGGGAGGGAGGTAGATCAGTATGGGTGTTCTGACTTTAGTCCTATATCAGTCAGTGTCCTGTCACTGGGACAAAATAGCTGACGCCTATGATTTTAAAAAGGAGAAGTTTATTTGGTTCATGGTTCCTTTCTAGTGGCTTCTGTCTGAAGTAGGCTGGCTCTGAAACAGAAATGCATGGAAGGGGATGGGAGAGGAAAGCTGTTCAACCCCTGACAGCAGGAAGGGGAGGGGAGGAGGGAAGGGAGAAGGGAGAGGAGAGAGGAAAGAGAGAGAGAAGGGGGAGGGGAGAGAGAAGGGGGAGGGAGAAGGGAAGGGAGGGGAAGGAGAGGGAAGAAGGGATGAGAGGGGGAAGGCAAGGGGGGGGGAGAGAGAGAGAGCAAGTACATGATAGGGACAAGAACAAGAATAGACCTTCCAGGCTGCATCCCCTGGGACCCGCCTCTGCTGAGTGTCCTGCCTCTGAACAGCTCAGCTATGAAGTCATCAATCGCTCAATCCATGGATGAGTAGACTCCTCCGATCCAATCACCTTCCAAAAGCCCCACCTCTGAAGGTGAGATTTTTGGTGTACCTTTCAGATCTGAAGCATAATAAATCCTCAGCACTCCCAAAAAGCTATACAAGTTCTTACTTTGAAATCAGTGATTTAGACTTATATTTTCATTATGCTTTACTGAGTTTTGGTGTTCTGTAAGCTCGGCTCAGTACACGTGTCTGTGGTTTGGTACTGTGTTCCTGCCCAGAGAAATAAGCACTGTGGCTTCCTTTCCTTGAGACTGTGAGAAAGTCTGCAAATTAGCATATTAAGGTAATTTTTCCTTTCTCTTTCATAATGGTTTCTGGGGACTTCTGTTTTATTTATTTTAATTTTTATTTCATTGAAGTACAAATATCAATGAGACAGTTTTAAGACACCTTAACAAGACAGATTCGATAAATTAATACATTGCAAACTGTTTTCATAATGTTTTGGTATCGTACAAGGTGCATACATGATATTATACTTACAGACATTATTATAGCAGATGTCTCTTATCAGTAAATTAAGAGAGTGTAGCTGTTTGCGTATCTTATTTTTTATACCTGAATTACATCAAAGATTCAATAATTAATACTTTCTACCTTGTTATTTTCCTGGTAGTTGTCCATAGTACTACAAGCCGACATAATATCCTGTCCAACCAGCATTAGTGCAAATCTTGCCTCTCATAGAATTATGTAGAAGCACAGCGTTATCTATCCCAACTGTACTGTCCATACACACACATCATGATTCTTCCTTTCTACACCTCTTCCTTTGTCTACACCTGTCAAAGATGGGTTCTCCATTGTCATTCAACTAATTTAGGTGCCTGAGCTCCATGACACAATACAGTCCAGCATTCCACAATAATAGTGAGTTATCTGAAGAAGTTGTCGACCATAGCCATTTACAGCTCAACTTATTATTATGGCCCCGTGGTGTATACTTCATTTTTATACTTTTCTGCTGGATGGTTAAGACCTAGATAGAGCAAGACCTATATACTAACACATGTACTTTTTGTTTCTTATGAAGTCAGTGAAGTCCCCTCAGGGTTTATATTGTATTCCTGTACCTTATTCTGAAGATCCTTTGTCTGTGTCATCCATGTGGATGGGTCACGGCCAATGCTTGACCAGTTTTCTCTCTATGAGAGCCTGAGAGAAAGTTTTCTCTCCATGTGACTCTCCCCAGGCACACACTAGAACTTCTATCTCTTTCCTCTGTGGCTCCATAATCTCCTTGTTCAGAAAATTTGAAGCTCAACTGAGTTTCATGATGTTGCAGTACAGGTTCTCCTATGTCTTGAGTCTTCACTGACCTTGAAAGGCTAGGGCCAAAATGTTGGCTGGCCTTGTGGCTCTTCTGTTTCTCCAATTTTGATCTGTGAACTTAGGTTGTTAACTATCCAGAAGAAAATCTGATTAGTATCCTGCAGCATATGCCATTCAGTTTGTCTTATCTGACTCAATTGTTTTTAGTTGTTGTTGTACATTTCCATTTGTATTTCTTCTTTTCGCTTCTTATACTAGGGAGACTATATGATATTTACACATGTGTATCTGGTTTATTTCACTTATGAGTATATGTTCAAGTGGCATCCACTTCAGTATAAATGTTTCGAACTTATCATTCTTAATAGCTGAGTAATACTCCATTATATAGAAATACCACATCTTTTTCAACCATTCCTCATGTGAGGGACATCTTGGTTGTTTCCAAGATTTTGCTATCACACATGGTGCTGCTATAAACATAGGTACACATATATCACTATGATACAATGTTTTCAGTTCCTCTGGGAAAATTCCCAGTAGGGGGATAGCCAGCTTGAATGGGATTTCTAGTCCTACTCTTTTGAGGAGTCTCCACACTGACCTCCACAATGGTTGCACCAGTCTATATTCCTACCAGCAGTGGAGAAGGTGTTCCCTTTTCCCCACAACCTCTCCAACATTTGTTGTTGGTAACAGGGTCCTCAAATTTAAAGACCCAATTCAGAAATGGGCATCTGAGATGAATACATACTTCTCAGAGGACAAAATTAAAGAAGTGAATAAATATATGAAAAAATGCTCCACATCGCTAGCCATCTGGTTTCTGGAGACTTCTAATCCTCTTTTTCCCTGAAAATTAAAAAATAAAAAAAAGTTTGGAAGATAGTTTTTAAAAGATGATATTGTATTAAAATACTAAATCAGATAATATAATAAGCTCCAAATTTATCAAAGATTGAAGTGTAAAACATGAAACTGGGCTAGTACAGAAAAATATCATGGTAAATTTCTTTATAAGAGATTCAAGATTCAAAATCTAAAAGCCAGAGAAGGAAAGGTGTAGGTTATAGCCACATGCATGACAAATTTCTTTAAAGCAAAAAGAAGAAGTAAAAGACCGTGATAAACTGAGGAAAATATTTGCCATTTATATAACAAACAAAAAGTCTAGATTCCCCTAGAAGTTTACAGAAATTTAGAAGACAATGAATCAGTAGAAAAATAGTACAGAGGTACTGGGAGATAGCTCAGTGGTCTGAGCCCCTTCCTCGCCAGTGCAAGGACAGGTTCTACCAGTGCTGCATACCATGCTGGCCCTGCACCTAGCGGGCCATCTAAACTGGGTATAGTGACACATACCTAAAATCCCAGAGCTGGACAGGCTGAGATAGAAGGATCATTATGAGTCTGAGCTGTGTAGTGAAACCCTGTACCAAATAAATAAAAGATAAAAAAAATTAAAAAAGAAAAATAGTAAAGAATGTGAATTCATAGTTGATAAAAAAATAAATACAAATTTCACTTTTTTTTTATTGGCAGTACCAGGGATAGAATTCAGGACCTTGCACTTATCAGACAGGTGCTTATGCCACTGAGCTGTATTCTCAGCCCCACAAATTTCATTTTAAATTGTATTGTTACCTAACTTTACTCATAAAGAGAAAGTCCCCAATTTAAACTGTACTGGAGGCCATGGTTTACAGTGCAGTTATGGCCAAGCCTGAGAACCACACCATGCACAAGCAGTCCTGAAAATAGCACAGAAATGGCATCAAGAAACCTTGGTCACAAAGATATGAATCTCTGAAGGGGTTGGATGCCAAGTTCCTTAGGTACCTGTGCTTTGTCAAGAAGCACAACAAGCAGGGCTCTGAGAAGTTGCAGGCAAACAACACCAAGGACAGAATGCACACGCCGAGGCTATCAAGGCCCTGTCAAGCCCAAGGAGGTCAAGCCAAGATCATCCCGAAGGGCGTAAACTGCAAGCTCGCTTGACTTGCCCATATTGCCAACCCCAAGCTTGGGAAGCGCATCTGCCCTCATTGCCAAGGGTCGCAGGCCTTGCTGGCCAAAGGCCCAGGCTCCAGCCAAGGTCCAGGCTCCAGCTGTGCTCCAGCCCTGGCCCCTAGTGGTGCCCAGGACCCTGTGAGGGCTCCACTGTAGAAGCCTCTGATCTGCTGATATGAGAACAGAAGGACTGGTGTGACTCCTAGGGTGCCATCTGTGGGGGGGCTGGTGTCCGCCTGTGTTCTTTGTACAAATAAACCTGAGGCAAGATTAAAAAAAAAAAAAAACTGTACTAGGACATCTTGAAGGAAAAGCAGAAAAGTGGTGTCATCCCTACAAAAGAGTATTTGGTAATATATAGTGAATTTCCTTGATACAGAAAGATCATACAGATCTGTTTCTTTCAGAACTATTTTTAATAGCCAAGGGACTATTGGAAACAGAATGGTTGGACAAAATACACTACATGCACCTAATGAAGTACTAAGCTGCTGTAAAGGCATGAATACTATAAACTGCTATGAAATGGGCTTCAGATAAACTAAGTGCAAAAAGCAAGAAAGAAAAAGTGTATATTATGTGTCATTATTATTTTAAGGAAGTGTGTGTGTGTGTGTGTGTGTGTGTGTGTGTGTATTTTCTTGATTTGCTTATATTGTTAAAACTTGGGCTAGCTAGATAGCTCAGTGGAGTAAGTGCCTGCTCAGGCAAGCTCAGGGACCAGGGTTTGATCTCTGGCACCACATATAGTTCTGGTTCAGCCCCAGGGCATGCTGAGCTGGCAACTGAGTCTAGGTATGGTGGCACACGTCTGTCATTCCAGCACTGGGGAGGCTGGAAAGAGGGGGATCACTATGAGTCTGATTTGCTGTGTAGTGAGACCCTATACCAAATACAATCAATCAATCAATCAATCAATCAATAGTTGAAAACCCCAGCAACAGGGAACTTGGTAGGAAGCACTCCAGGGTGGTTCCCAATATTTTGCCCAGGTATTTGTGTTTTGTATACTCCTCCCCTACTGGCCTGGAAGAAAAAAAAACAGCCACGCTGTGTTGTGAACCACAGATGAAGGGGCCACGTGGTCAGAAGCTGAGCCTGGCCTCAGGTGGGGGAGCAGCCCCAAGCCAACAGCCAGCAAATCCACAGGGCCTCAGCCCTACATCCAAATGAAAGCCAGGGAGTTTGCAAGAGGCCCTAAAGTCAGAGGGCCTGGAGTGCTGAGGACACCTTGGCTTCAGCCTTCTGGCATCTTGAACAGAAAAGCCTGTTACACTGTGCTCAGGCCAGAGAGACTAATTAATATGCTTTGCTTAAAGACACTAAATATTATGTGTTATAGAAGCTCGAATGAATACATTCAGAATACTTGATGGAAAAGGCAGAGGCACAGGAGAATGAAAATTCTCTATTTTTTATAGTTTTGAATTTTAAACAATGTAAATGTATATTATTATCTACTTAATATACATGTAAATGAAAAGGAAAAGACAGAAAGCAAAACTCTAACTGCACCTTGAGAAACTGTTGCACAGATAAGAGCTGCTGGCATGCACCCAGCTCAGTCCCCTTCTGAGTCCTCTGTAATCTGCAGGCTCTGTTGTGTGCAGTGACACAATTCTTACTCTGCTCACCTTTGTGTGCCACAGAGCATCTCCTTGAGAACAGGATGCACCAAGTGGAGAAAGAGGGGTGGAGATCCTTTTGTGGTACAGGAAGAAGGCAGCCTAAGGATGAGGCTGGGTCGTGTTTCTCCTTCCACTTTCTGCCACCTGCAGCAGAAAGGTGCTCACAGAGAACCATGTGCTTAAGCCTTCAGAAATACCTTCTGGGGCTCACATCAAAGGTCACACTTATGGAGTCCTTTGGTAGCGTTTATCCATCTAGTACCTGTTATCAATAAAAGAAATGAGGGAGGATTGGAAGAGGGGCAATTGATAAAATAAGATTCTAAAGAAAAATAAGGGAGAGCAGGGAAACTGTCAAAACAAGAATGTATCTCTGTCAGAAACAAGAACAGCCAGAATAGGGGAAGATGGGGAAAGTGAAATGGAATTTATACATCTGGACCCTTGGCTCTAAGTACAGAAACACAAGGCACACTTGGTGGATTGAGGAAAATGATGAGGAGAGGCAGAGGAAAGAGAGAAAGAAAGAAATAAAGGAAAAAAGGAAGAAATAAAGGAAAAAAGGAAGAAATAAAGGAAAAAAGGAAGTTGATGCTATATATAACTGAAAATCTCTACAACATGATAGCTTCAAGGCAGTGGATTTAAAGCAGTAGGATGCAAGCATACTCAGTCTGCTTTCCTATTTTTTCATCAATAGGCTCTTCCCTTCTGGGACAAATTGGGGGCTTATGGTATAATAAGGATTAGCAACCCCCAAAGCAAAAGAAAGTCATTCCAATAATTTTTTTCTTTTTCTTTTTTTTTGGCAGATCCGGGCATTGAGCTCAGGCCCTTGCACTTGCCAGGGAAGTGCTTATTCCACTGAGACATCTCCCTGGCCTCACTGTTTTTTCTTGTTTGAGACAGGGCTTCACTACGCAGTTCAGGCTGGCTTTGAACTCACACCATCACCCTGCCTCAGGTCCTGGGATTGCAGGTGCGTGCCACTCCGCCTGGCCTCCTAGTCCTTCTCATGAGAGTCTTGCTGGCCTTCCTTATTTCAGAGCTCACCCACCTCTGCTCCATTTACTGGGCTCTCACTGGCCAGACCCGACCCGAAACATCTTTCCAGTGTCAGGAGGTTGTTGCCAGTGTGCTGCAGCTACGGAGGACTGGGAAGGGGAGGAGCTAACTGGGGTGGAATGGATCTGAGCAGGTAAAGGCAGCAGGACTTTTCCTCACCCAATGCACACACACTCGAACAAGAAAGTTTATTTTTTCACCTTTTGTAAAAATTAGCACATATCAGCCATACATGTTGGTCACATTCATTATAGGCTTTGTATCTGTACACACTACATCTTAATTCTTTCCCTCTACCCGCCCTCCAACCCTTCCTCCACTCCCCATTTACAAAAGCTTTTTTTTTTTCATTTTTCCTTCCATACTCTTGTTTTCCCTTTCCCTTCCGTCTCTTCCCCTCCCCCTCCTTTGTTCCATCCCCCAATATCTATTTCCCATCTGACTCCTTATTTACCCTTTTCTGACATAAGAGGAGCAATGTGGTACATGAACTTGTGTGTTCCAATGATTTCACTTAAGATTATGGTCTTGAGGTGCATCCATTTTCCTACAAAGGATTCAAGTTTATCCCTTTAAAAGGGAAACTGAAGGCCAGTGAGATAGCTCAGTGGACTAAGCTCCTGCTGAGGCAAGCTCAGAGACCGGCTTCCACCCCTGGTACCACATGCTGTGCCTGGCCTGCCCCTTGGGCGTGCTGAGCTGGCCACTGAGTCTGAGTGTGGTGGCACATGCCTGGAATCCCAGTGCTGGTGAGGCTGAAACAGGAGGATCACTAGGAGTCCAGGCTATGTAGTGAGACCCTGTAAAAACCAAACACACAAAAATAAAATAAAATGGAACTTGAAAGACTACATACTTGAAAGACAGAAAAAGGATGTCAACAATTCATCCTCAGGTATGAGAAGAAACTAGAAGGAAGAGACATTAGTGTGTGTATAGAGAGAAAGAATCTTGGTGCCAGGATAGTGAAAATCTATAGAGATTGATATAATAATCAGCGATCAGCCCCCAGGGCCCAATTAAAGTTAGATAGCATGGATTTGTCATTAGACATTAAACCCAGATTTCAGGTTTTCAGTAGATTCTGCAGGAGAGAAGAAAGGACATTTTACTGTAGCTATCCCAGGTCTGGGGAGTGGCCTAATGGTGGGGATCAACCAGGCTAAGTTTGGCTCAGAATAATGCACGCAAAGTGGTGGCGGTTGGACTAAGGATTGATTAGGCCAGGGATGATGATGCACACTTGTAATCCCAGCACTCTGGGAAGCTGAGGCAGGAAGATTTCAAGTTCTAGTATAGACCAGGAAACATACTGACTTAGTAAGATGTGTTTCAAAGTGAAAAATGAAAAAAAAAGGAAAGGCTAGGGTTGTCAGTCACTCCCAGTGTGAATGAAAGTTCTGGGTTCAATCTCAGTACAAAAGAAATAAAGACAAAGACAAGGAAAAAAAAAAAGAATGGGCTGGATTAGAGGACTAACAAAGGAATTTTAGCAGAAAGAGTGGAGCACAGGTGATAAGAGACAAGTTTTGTGGCAGTCCAGGGCACCTGCTTGGCTGGAGACACACACAGCCACCGTCACTGTGCTGTTGCAGGTTGGGTTCTCTGAGAGGCAGGTGCTGAGTAGGGGTCTGAAACATTTACTGAGAAGCAACACAGTGAGCGGAAGATGGGGGGAAGGAGGATAGGGCAGGAGGAACCCACAGTCCACGCTGTAGACCTGCAGACTCTGCCCCCTCAGCTAGGAGCTGCGGGGCAGTGATGGCCTGGAGGAAGGAAAAGGCTGAGCCCACGAGCTCCTTGGTTTGAGGTGTGACCTGAGTTGATCAGAGGTGGTTGGAGGAGAGTCCCCAGCCATCCACAGCACATGCTGGGAGAGGGGCAAGAACCTAGGAGGCTTAAATTATACCTGGAAGCCACCCAAGACACGAGGGGAAAGCTCCCAGATCAAATTCGCCAAGTGGGGAAGGAGAAAGAATCTTAGGCTTTGGATCCTTGATGGTATTTTGTAGCTGCTTGATCATGTACCACTGAAGTTTGATCAACCCTTATCAGTTCCTGTTACGTAAAATAAATGTCCTTATCAGTTAGGGTAGGCTCAGGGATGATTTTCAATTCCTGTTGACAAAAGCATTGCAACTGAGAAGGGTAATAGAGGAGTTAAGGCAGGGGAAAAGTGTGTGTGTGTGTGCGTGTGTGTGTGTGTGTGTGTAGAGGAGGCCAGGGAATATTGAAGTCTTATAAGGGGTTGGGATGTAGAACTTGGGCTTTGGGCTCAGGATGTTTTAAATTAAAATTCTAGGCCCACCATTTAATTGTATGCTCTCTGACAACTTCATCTTTCTGGATAATGATGTCTTCATCTGCAAAAGGGTGGTTGGGAGGGTTGGATAAAATAATACACATTAAAGCTTAATAATTATTACTTTAAAATTATATCAGGGGTTGGAGCTGTGGCTCAGTGACTAAGTCTGTACTTCACAGTATGTAAGACCTGGGTTCAATCCCCAGCACCTCTCCACCCCCTCAAATCAGATGAATGTACATTGCTTCTCAATTAAAATCATACTGTTAACCAAATCTCTATAAGTATAACCAGGAAAAAGTTTAAAAGGCTGGGAAAGAAGAGCTGGAATGCTTGTAGAAATGAGAGAGTAAATTTATTGTGGATGTCTGATTTTCCACTCTATTGCCTGTGGACCAGACATCGAGAAACAATTGCTCAGAGAGGCCTGAGGTTGGAGAGATGGAGGAGGAGCTGACCCCTTCCTGGGAGTGTGGGAGTGGGTAGAACAGAGGCCCAGGGTGGAGTGGAGATGTAGGAAGGAAGACAGCACAGTGGTAGAAGTGGGGTGCAAGGTTGTAGTGAGGGGAGGTTGAGGGTGGGGTGATAAGGGAGGAATGGGAGTTTGGGATACACTACAGACCTGCCACACGCAGAGTTCCAAAGTGTTTCAAAATGATAGCCAGGGGTTTGGTTCAGGCGCTATTAGAAGCCACCCACCTGATATCAGAGACCAGCGACATCTCCCGTGTGCAGGCAGTGTGTTCAGCCAGGACTCATTTCCCGGGACCTCAAGTGAGCAAGACTGTGGGACCAGCTACCAGGGAGGGAAGGCTTGCCCTCCTGTCCCCCTCCTGGGGCCCACTGCAGATGCGCTGCCAGGTCACTAGCAGTTTGTAATCATGTTTGGGTCCACTGTGGCGAGTTCCCCAGGGAGGTACGGGAAATTCTGGAGACAACAGTGCTGCCAGCTGTGTGTGTCCAAAGGTCATGCCTCTGCGCGGCTTGGGGTCAGAAAAGTGGAGAGAAGAATCGGTGGATACCGAGTGTCGGCTCGGTAGCCTTTGCCAAGATCAAAATGTTCCCCATTGCTGCTAGCAGATGAGAACTTGGAACCTGGAATCGCACAGTCCCAGCTCCAGCAGGGCTTCTGGCAACAGCCCCAGTGTCTCCAGCTACAGGCACCGCCGCTGCGGATGCCAAGAAAAGCAAACACAGGCTCCAGATCTCCTGTTGCACCAAGTGGAGCAGGGAAGCTGAGCTACAGGGACCGTCTCCTGCCATCCTTACCCCTTCTGAACCAAATACACAGACCATGCACTTGCAATAACGTTTGCAGGTGTGGCTGGGATTCTCTTTTGGGCAAATTCCTTACAAAAGGCGGGGCCGCAATGGTGAAGGAGGTTAGGAAAGGAAGTATGTTCCTGATGTTTCAGACTAAGAGGGGAGAGAACTCCGGGAAAACAGATTTCCTTTCAGCCAGGAAAGAGTTCCTTTTAGTGACCCAGGCTTGATATCACTGCCAGACAGCCTTCGGGGAACGACTCCAATTCCCTTGTCCTAAGAGTGTGTGTAGGGGTGGAGATAGCTCTGTGACACTTAAAGAACAAAGTGATAAAGGGCTCTTGTAAAGTTCTTGCTGTTTAAAATCAGCGACAAGACTGGACGTCCTTTCGGGAGAGGAGCTTTGTTTTGCTTTAGGAGCAGAAAGATAAAATTCATAATATGAAGAGTGACCATAGCTACGAAGAATAGGAAAATATTCATAATTCACCAGAGGAAAATGTGAGCCATTGACGGCACACAAGCACGTGAGAGGTCTGAGAGATGAGGAGTCTGAATTTCCAGAAAACCAGAGCTCCAGGGCTGTCAGTGTGGCTCAAGTCTTGAGATATTTTCAAAGCTTCAAGTTTAATCTTATTTTTACCCAGGATGTTAGATTAAGATTAATCAACACATATTGGTTATATTTAAGGTGTGACGTTTTGGATTTCCTATGAATTATTCCTAAAACTCTACTCCTGCCAGCCCACACTGAATTTTTTTCTTTCTGTGTGTCTTTTTATGTCTTTTTTTTTTTTTTTTTTTTTTTTTTTTTTTTTTTTTTTTTTTTTTTTTTTTTTTTTTTTTTTTTTTTTTTTTTTTTTTTTTTTTTTTTTTTGAGACAGGGTATCACTATACAGTTCAGACTGGCCTTGAACTCACTTTGTAGCCCAGGGTAGCCTCAAACTCACAGAGATTCTCCTGCCTCAGCTTCTTAGTGCTGCGATTACAGTCATGTGCCACCATGTCCAGCCATACACCAAATACATTATAATTAGAACAATAATCAAACGTATAACATATAGAGACTATCCCAAAAGACTGCAGTCATGTGTTTTTCCACTTTAATAATTACCAATATTTTATGAGCCATCTTCATTTTTCTTCCTTATTTTAAGACAAATTTCAGACATATCTTTTTCACTCTCTCTCTTTTTTAATGTATTGGTACAGGGTCTCCCTACACAGCTCAGACTCATAGTGATACTCCTGTTCAGCCTCCCCAGTGCTGGGGTTACGGGCATGCACCACCATGCCCTGTCTTGCTGGCTGGCTCTGCCTGCCTGGGGCAGCGCAGGCATAGCATGTGGTACCCAAATCTGGGTCCTTGAGCTTGCCTAGTCAGGTGCTTAGACCACTGAGCTATCTGTGCAGTCCTTTTTTCACTTTTGAACATAATTTCTACTCTTTTACCTCTATTAAAGCACCATGTCTCTTTGATTTTAAATTTGTACTGTGAAAATTAACAAAAACAATACTGAAAGTGCATAGATAAGCTTAATATAAAATGAACAGAACCCAGAACAGTCATGAACCTGCTCTCTTGGTTAAGAAATTGAATATACACCAATTTCCACACAATCAAGTTTGACTTGCAGGCGCTACCATAATAGATAGCCAATCTTGGCTCTGTCCCTCTGAGGTGACCTGTGGGAAACTGCTGTAGTGAGGACATAGCTCCTGCTGCTTGCTATGGCCTCAGGAACACAGGACTCTGACACCTGTCAACCACCCTAATGATTAGATTCCACTGTCTCTGGACTTCACCCCCTCACTCTGTACAAATCCTGATGGGGTCATCTGATTAGGCAAAAGTAGATCACCTGGCAGAGCCCTGACTGTGCAAGGTTTGGAGGGGTCAGGGGCTCCCCTGTTGATTTCAGTTAAGGAAGGAAGGGCTCTGCCTCTGTTGACCCTTAAATTTCCTTAGACATGAAGGGGATTCAGCTGAGTGTAGAGTGCTAGAACACAGGGGATTGGGTGTGCATCTCCAGTTCTGGCCAGTCTTCAAACTCTTGCTGTCATGCCCAGCATCCTACTTCTCAACTGGACTTGCTTGTCTCAGATCCAGCACGCTCATCTCTGAGCCTGATATCCTCCCCAAAATGCTATACTTTTCTATGCTTTATGTAGAGAATAGTATTGCTATGCTCTAGTCACTTTGACTGGGAACCTCGGAGCCATCCTGGGATTCTTTAGTGGCTTCTGTGGACTGACAACTCATGGGCAACTTGTTACACCCAGCTTAACTGAGTCAGCATAGCACTGGACGGGGGAGGACCACCTGAGCGTTGCTGCCAACAGCATCAGGGGGAGAACCGGTGAGAATGATGTGGTGCTGCTGGTTCTCCCGGAGAAGCTTGCTGTGCTGGCTTTTCTGATATGACGTCAGCAATTCTCATTGGTGGAGGAATTTGGGGCCTTGTCACTGAGAATGGTTGCAGTTCACTTTGGGGGAGCTCTGGTCCTTCCTTTGAGCATCACTTTCTGGCTCCACTGCAGAGCCCCCATCCTGCTGGCACAGACTTTCTAGCTTCCCTCACCCACCTTGGGGCTTCTCCAGCATAGATCCTTGAAACAGACTCACATGGGGCATTGTGATGGGTCCTACGTCTTTAGTTGAACTCACACAGGACATTGCTATGGGATCCAGGCCCTCAGTTTGGCTTCTTTGAGTCTTTAGTGTGTGGATAGATCTGCACTCTTTTGTACTTGACTCTTTGGGTGACTACTATAAAATAATTCTATAAATTATGTGCCCTGTATTAAATTGTTTCCCTGTAAATTCTGACTGAAACACCTTTCATGCTCAGTATTGACATCTTTTGAATAAATCTCCAGCCCACTTTGTTTCCAACTCGATCTTTTTTGCTTCATTCAGGCCCTTATCATCTTTCACACATTGTGGCTATTATGGCTTGGGTGTAGTTGTCCCCCAAAGTCTCATGTGGTCATGGGGAAGATTTCTAGAAGGTGCAATTCATAATCCAGTGCTGGAATTATGGGTGTGAGTGCTACACCCAGCCTGGGGCAGATAATGCACCATAAGGGAGACAGACTTGCTCTCTGTAACTGTGGTTGCTGCTGCTCCTCCCTTTACTCTTTGCTGTTTTCTGCTGCCATGAACTGCTGCCCCCTGCTATGTGCCAGGCTGCCTTGGAGCCAGTTGAGTGTGGACTGAAACCATCACAGACTGTGAGCTAAATAAACCTTTCCATCCTTAATTCTGGGTGTTCGGTATTTTCTCCCAGCAACGAGTGAAGAGTAAGACAGTGGCCTTGCCTTAGTTTGGATTCCCCAAAAGCAGAGTCTAAGAAACAATATGTGAAGGTAAATAACTTATTTGAAGTACAAAGTACACAAGGATAGTGTTTTTCAAGGAAGAACACATGAAAAAGAGAGAGGAGGAAGGGAAACAGCCATAAGGTCTGATGTCAAGTGGGCCACCACTGTGCACACCCAGAGCTTCCTCCCACCTGTAGCATTCTGGATGCCCCAGCCCAGAGTTAAACACGAGCCTCCTTTTCTTTGGCTGAGGCCATTGCAGCGATATTAATTCCTTGACAGTTCAAGCCTGCCACAGGCAATGAAGTGGGCTCCAGTAGCAAAAGAAAGCTCTCAAGTAATGAAATATAGCTGCTGGCAGCTGGAGGACTGGTGTGTGGCAGGGGAGTGGAGGTCTGGTAGTATGTGACATAGGCCTTGTACCTTCCTTGCATATGTTGTACTTTTTCTACACATATGATACTTTTTAAGCCACTGTGATTTTTTAAAATTGAAATCTGCTTATGGAACGGTCCAATGGAAATTCCTGTAAGACTCTTCCTTAGCTTTCTATATAAGACCCAAATAATTCAGCAAGGCTTTTCCTTCATTATTTGTCTCTTACTTACTTTTTTGTTTTGTTTTGGTTCTTTCCAGACAGGGTCTCACTATGTTATCATAATACATCCTTGAACTCAGTATGTAGGCCAGGCTGACCTCAAAATTGTGGCAATCTTCCTGTCTCAGCGTTCTGAGTGCTGCAATTATAGGGCTGTGCTACCACGTCCCAATGCTTGCATATTTCTTTAGCCTGATTTGTTACTGCCTCTTCTCACTTTTCGCAGAGACTATATTCCATTCTCATCAAAGTACCTGCAGTTCCCAGAATATGTCAGTGTTTCATGGTTCTTTCTGTACCTCTGCATGGTTCGTTCATCCCTGGACTCTCTCTCCCTGGTCCTCTTTGGGTGTGGGATCAATTACCATAGTTCAATAACAGCAGAGTGATAAGAGAGCACAGCCATTTGTGTACATAGAGCATATCTGTATCTATGGGTCTGTGTTTGTGTTCCTTGTAACCCTGGATCCTGAAACTATGTCATCCTGGTAAGCCAATAGACACAGAATTTGAAAACAATGAAATTAGTTGATTGAAACTAGCATCACTAACCATTTAAATCTTACAAGTAAGTCCCTTAGTTCTAATTCCTCAATGCTTTCCAAGTGGCTTCCTGGTTATAATTTCATTTAAATATTAATTGTGGTTAGAAGTACCCATGCTGGGGTTTTACATGTTTGTGTTGCCTCACAAATTCATGTTGAAAGTGAAATCCCTAGGTTGTGGTAATAAAAAGTGGGGCATTGGGAGGTGATTATGAATGGCTTAGTGACTTTATAACAACAAGTGCTAAAGGGGCCTGTTCACCTTCTCCCTCCACATGAGGGTGTCTGGGTCAACATATCCTTTATGATGCAAACAGCAATCTTTGCCAGACCCTGAATCCATGGATACCCTGGTCCTATCCTTCCCAGGGCCCTAAGCAGTGAGCAAGATATTTTGTCTACAGAATATCTCATCTTGCCAGGTGCAGTGGTACACACCTGTATTCCTAGCACTCAGGAGTTCAAGGCCAGCGTGGGCTAGCTATCTAAAAAAAAAAAAAAAAAAAAAGACAAATAATACAATTTTTCCATCTGAAGTATTTCGTTATAGCAGCCCCCTGGGTACGTGGTCACCATGGTGTGATCTGCTGGAGTCTGGTAACTCCTGCACACTGTGGCAAGCACATCCAAGTCCCAAGGCCAGCTATCACAACGCTGACTTCTGTGATGTCAGCACGTTCATGCGCATGGTCAGGAAACCAGCCAGCTGCTCCTCCTCTGGCAACACTATCTGTTGTCTTTTATTTTTAAAGTGCTATATTTCAATCCAGCTCATTGTTGACTTATTCATTTCTGAAGCTATGTCTTAAAAATACCATTTTCTCTATCTAAAGATGTTACCAGTAACTTTAGAGGATCTGGAAATTTTTGTTTGTGTCTTTTGTTTTTTTGGGGGAGCTTGCTTTCCTTTGAATGGTTACATGTGCAAGTAAGTCATGAATATCTTCTTTCAGTTCTTCCCTTGATACACTTTTTTTTTTTTTTTTTTTTTTTTTTTTTTTTTTTTTTTTTTTTTTTTTTTTTTTTTTTTTTTTTTTTTTTTTTTTTTTTTTTTTTTTTTTTTTTTTTTTTTTTTTTTTTTTGTGGCTGGCTCAGGCCACCCTGGGGGCAGGGCTGGTGCAGCATGTGGTGCCGGGGCTTGAACTGTGGTCTCTGCACTTGCCTAAGCTTGCCTATGCAGGTGCTTTAGACTGCTGAGTTATCTCCCTGGGCCCTGATCTACATATTTTTTTTATACTGCTGACTAGATAGGCTGCACTGTTGAAAATTAAACAAGTACTTACCTTTGGGTGCTATGAAAACTGGATGATTCATACGGACTGACTCTGTGGCCTTATCTAACAAGTTAGCCTGGACAAATCAGTTGAATCCTTGTTTCAAGAAGACAAAGATCTTAATTTGTTTTCTAGAAAAATCTCATGTAACAGAAAAAGTTGTAGAGCAAGAGGAAGTCTACTGTGAATAAATTTTTTCATAGGGATATTTCTCTAACAAACATGAAAACTTACAAACTTTTAATCCTAAATGAGAAAATCACCTGGGCCAGCCAAATAGCTCAGCAGATTAAAGTGCCTGCAAATAGGTGGAAGGGCTGGGGATTTGATCTCTGGGCCTGCTGTGCTGGCTCTACCCCCCCGGGCATGCTGAGATGGCAATTGAGATTGGGCATGGCGGTGTGTGCCTGTAATCCCAGCTCTTGGGAGGCTGAAAACAAGTGGATCACTATGAGTCTGATCTAGTAGCTAGAATCTAAACACCCTGTAGACAAAAAAAAAAAAAAAATATTTAGATAGTTGGAATGTGTGTTTCTATTCATTCATTTGTGCAGACTGAAAAATGTTAAATGAAAGGTCACCCTCCTGTGCTTTAATCTCAGTTATCAGTCATGTTGTTAGTTCTATATGTCTATCCTGAGAAGTTTTGTGCTCTTAAACATATTAAAGGACTAAGCCCAGGCTCTGTGAGTGTGTGAGAGAGCTTTGTGCTCTTCTGCACCTGCTGGACCTCTCTGGACCAAGGCCAAGCCCGCCACAGGAGTGAGACCTTTCTCTGTGCTCTCAGGAGCCCCCTACCCCTCCAGAGCCAGCCCAATCCCGCCCTGTGAGTGACAAGGCTGTGCTCTTGGGACCCCTCCAGACCCACCTAAGGCCGGGTCCAGTGAGTGTGTGGGAGAGCTTCTGTGCTCTGCTGCCCACCCCACAGACCCTTCCAGACCAAGCCCAGGCCTGGCATTCAGGCCTGGGGTGAAACTCTGCAGCTGTAGTCCCTGCAGTGAGACTAGGGGCCAAAACCATGCAGTTAGTCCAGGAGCAGAACATCTTGCCAGAGGGGCACAACAGATTCACCTCCAAGGGCTGTGGCAGGAAGGGGCTAAGCATAGTAGCCAGACTCAAGCCTGGCACAACTGGATAAAATTAAACTTAGTATATTTGCACCTGAATTTTAGTAGGTACTAAAGTTATAATTGCACCAAATCTCTACACTAAAGGTCAGTGCACAGTGATATACAAAATGACAAAGAAAAGGAGCAAACTGCAATCTTGGGTCCCCAGCCCACCCAGAACAAGTGCAGAGGACACTAGCACAGCTGAAATGTGTGAATTCATAGCATCTGAAGTAAAGAAACAACAACAGAAAGGTATAGAGGAATTCAGATCAGAATTAGTCTCTGAAATGAAAAAAGAAATATCTGAATTAATAGCATCTGAAGTAAAGAATCAAATGCAGAAACATATAGAGGAAATCAGATCAGATATAATCTCTGGAGCAAAAGAATTAATAGCTGCTTCTCAAGAAGACACTAATAAAAAAATAGAGATTAGAAGAGTAATTGATTCCTTGAATAAGAAATACAGGAAAGAAATAAATTGCATGAAGCAGAGTCAAGGAGATATAGAGGAACTTCAAATTTTAATCACAAGCTTGCAAAACTGTGTGAAAGTGAAGATAGATTTTCAGATCTTGAAGATGCTATCACAGCTAGTGAAAGGTAAGAAAAGATCTCTTAAAAACAACTAGGATGTAGGAAAAAGTAATTCATCACCTGCAAGGTGAGGCAAAGATGAATAACGTGAGACTAATAGGCATCAATGAGAAAAGTCAATACAAATGATATAAAAAGAATATGGGCAGAAGTAATAGAAGAAAACTTCCCAAATAGAAGGAAACAATCTAATATTCAGTTAACTGAACCATACAGAACTCCAAATAACTTCAACTCAATTAAAAATACACTGAGACATATAATAGTCAAGATCTCAGAAATCCAGCACAAGAACAATGTACTGAAAGCCACTAGAGAAAAGAAGCAGATCACATTTAAAGGAAAACCCATCAGAATAATGGCTGACTTCTCTTCACAAACCATGAAGGCAAGAAGAGCATGGAGCAGAATACTGCAAGTCCTTTATGAAAACAAATTCCAGCCCAGACTACTATACCTTGCAAAACTCTCTTTCAAGTTTGAAATACTTCCATGATAAAGAACAACTAAAGTATTGCATGATGACAAAGCCAACCCTACACAGACTACTGAAAGATGTTCTAGAGAGGGACCAAAATGATCAGAACTCCATGAATAAGAATAGAAGGAACCCACGAAATAGGGCAAACAATTAAACGCAGGTAAACAACAACAGGTAAATAACATGTTGAGCATAAACTAATGCATCTCAATTATAACCATCAATGTAAATGGACTCAATTCATGAATTAAAAGAAATAGACTGGCACAGTGGATTTTGAAACAAAATCCAACAATATGTGTTATACAAGAAACACACTTAACTCATAAATAAATTCATAGGCTGAAAGTCAATGGATGGAAAACTTTACTACACACCCCAGCAACTCAGAAAAAAGCAGTGGTAGCAATTCTGTTCTCAGACAGTCTCAACTTCAAACCAAGAAGGATTAAAAGAAATAAAGAAGGCCACTATATATTGGTTAGGGGAAAAATTCAAGTGGAAGAGGTAACACTCATAAATATGTATGCACCAAACACAGGACCATCCAGCAATATAAAGACAAATTTTAATGGAAATGAAAAATCTAATTTCCAATACTACAATCTTAATAGGAGAACTTAATACCCCCTTACCCTAAAAAGATAGGTCAAGCAGACAAAAAATTAACACAGAAGTACCAGAACTGAACCAGAGCTAGGAACAAATGGACTTGGTAGACATATACAGAGTATTCTACCCGACAACAGCTGAATCTACCTTTTTTCTTTTTTTTTTTACTTTTTTATTTTTTATTTTATTGAACTACAAATGTCAATCAGACAGTTTCAAGATACCTTAACAAGACAGATTCAATAAATTAATACATTGCAAACTGTTTTCATAATGTTTTGGTATCGTACAAGGTGCATACATGATATTAATTTTTTTATTATTTACAGATATTATTTTAGCAGATATCTCTTATCAGTGAATTAAGAGTGTAGCTGCTTACTTATCTTATTTTTTATACCTGAATTACATCAAAAATTCAATAATTATTTTCCTAGTGGATGACCATAGTACTAGAAGCCAACATAATATCCTGTCCAACCACCATTAGTGCAGATCTTGTCTCTCATAGAATTATGTAGAAGCACAGCATTATCTATCCCAACTGTACTGTCTATAGACACACATGATTTTTTCTTTCTACACCCCTTCCTTTGTCTACACCTGTCAAAGGTGGGCACTCCATTGACATTCAACTAACTTAGGTGCTTGAACTCGACACCACAATCCAACACAGTCCTGCATTCTACAATAGTGAGTTATTCAAAGAAGTTGTCGACCATATCCATTTACAGCTCAGCTTAATATTATGGCCCCGCAATGTATACTTCACTTTTATACTTTTCTGCTGGATGGTTAAGACCTAGATAGATCAAGACTTATATACCAATACATGAACCTTATATTTCTTATGTGGTCAGTGAAGTCCTCTCAGGGTTTATCTTGTAGTCCTGTACATTATTCTGTAGATCCTTTGTCTGTGTCATCCATGTGGATGAGTCACGGCCAATGCTTGACCAGTTTGCTCTCTGTGAGAGCTTGAGAGAAAGTTTTCTCTTCATGTGACTCTCCCCAGGTACACTATAGAATTTCAATCTCTTTCCTCTGTGGCTCCATAATCTCCTTGTTCAGAAAATTTGGAGCTCATCTGAGGGTCATTTTCTAAAACAGACCACATACAGGTCCGTAGGTTATGCTTAAGTATATGCAAGAAAACAGAAATTATCCCATTCATATTATCTGACCACAGTGCAATGAAACTGGAAATACATGAGACAAGAAAACAGAAAAAACATGGAAATTAAACAACACCCTACTCAGCAACCAATGGGTCACAGATGAAATTAAACAAGAAATTCAACAATATCTACAATTCAATGAAAATTTGAGCACAACTTATCAGAATTTATGGGATGTGATGAGCAATTCTAGAGGAAAATTTATAACTGTGAACTCACACATTAAGAAAACAGAGATGGAAAAAATAAACACCCTAATGTTGCACCTCCAGCATCTAGAAAAGGAAGAGAAAACCAAACCCAGAGCCAAAAGATGGGAAGACATCATAAAGATTAGAGCAGAAATTAATTTAATTGAAATGAATAAAACAGTTCAAAGAATTAATGAGTCAAAAAGCTGGTTCTTTGAAAAATTAAATAAATAAAATTGATAAGCCCCTAGCTAATCTCATCAAAAAGAGGAAAGAAAAATATCAAATATAAGCAATAAGGAATGAAAAGGCTGTAACTACCACAGAGCCAGTGGAAATTCAGAAGATTTTCAATTGCTACTTGGAGAACCTTTACTCTCACACAATAGAAGACACAAAAGAAATGGACAGATTCCTAGAAAGGTTCAAATTACCAAAACTGAATCAAGATATAACAACTTGCAATAACCCAATAACAGCCAATGAAATACAAAGTGTAATAAAAAAAAAAACCTACCAACAAAGAAAAGTCCACGTCCTGATGGATTCCCAGCTGAATTCTAGAAGAAATTTACAGATGATATAATCCCTCTACTCCTCATACTCTTCAATGAAATGGAAAAAGGAATCCTCCCAAAATCATTCCTGGAGGCAAGTATTATACTGATACCAAAATCAGGAAAAGATGCAACTAAAAAAGAGAACTACAGGCCAATCTCCCTTATGAACATAGATGCAAAAATTCTAGCAAATAGAATACAACAAATCATCAAGAAGATTATACACCATAACCAGGTAAGATTCATCCCATGAATGCAAGGATGATTCAATAACACAAATCTATAAATGTAATATGTTATATTAATAGAGCCAAATCTAAAGACCACATGATCATTTCAACTGATGCAGAAAAGGCTTTTGACAAAGTCCAACACTCATTTATGTTCAAAGTCCTACAGAAAATTGGAATAAATGGCCTCTACTTCAATCCAATAAAAGCCATCTATGACAACTCAATAGCTAATATAATTTTAAATGGGGAAAAACTGAAATCTTTACTCTCAGATCTGGTACAAGACAAGAATGTCCTCTATCACCCATCGTGTTCAATACAGTACTGGAATCATTAGATAGAGCCATTAGACAAGAGAGAAAAATAAAAGGAATAAGAATAGGTAAAGAAGAGGTTATCATTATTTGCAGATGATATGATACTTTACTTGGAAGACCCAAAAAGTCTCCACCAAGAAGGTACTAGAATTGATACACAAATTCAGTAGCATAGCAGGATACAAAGCCAATGCCCAAAAGTCAGTAACATTCCTCTACACAGATAACAGACACACTGAGAGGGAAACTATAGAAATAATACTTTTTACAATAGCACCGAGAAAAATGAAATAACTTGGAATTTATCTAACTAAAGAAGTCAAAGGTCTTTTCAAGGAAAATTACAGTACTCTGAAAAAAGAGACCGTAGAGGATTTCAGAAAATGGAAAGATATTCCCTGCTCCTAGATAGGAAGAACCACATTATGAAGGTGGCCATACTTCCAAAATTGTTGTACAGATTTAATGCAATCCCTATCAAACTGCTACCAACATGCCTCCCAGACCTAGAGAAATTGTTCCTAAAATTTATTTTGAATCAGAAAAGATCTAGAATAGCAAAGGCAATCCTGGGCAACAAAGACAAGGCAGGAGGCATTGCAATTCCTGACTTGAAATTATACTACAAAGCTACTGTCATAAAATCAGCATGGTACTGGCAATGAAATAGACCTGAGGATCAATGGAATAGATTAGAAGATACAGAAGCCTCTATGAACACACTCAGCCACCTGATCTTTGACAAAGGGGCCAAACATGTTTGCTGGAAGAAAGATAGCCTCTTCTACAAATGGTGCTGGAAAAACTGGCTTTCTACATGCTGAAAACTAAACCCAGGTCTATCACCATGCACTAAGCTAAAGTCAAAATGGATTAAAGATCTAAACATTAAAACAGAAACAATCTCCTGGAAGAGAAAGTAGGAGGAACTCTTGAAGACATAGGGGCAGGCAAAGAGTTCATGAACAAAAATCAAATTGCAAGGGTAATACTTGAATGAATTAACAGTTGGGACCTCCTCTTATTGAGAAGTTTCTGCATGTCTAAAGAAATGACCAACAAAGTGAAAAGACAACTCACAAATTTTGAAAAAGTCTTAACTAATAAGCACTCAGACAAAGGTCTGCTCTCTAGAATTTATAAAGAACTAAAAAATATTTAGGGCCCCAAAATTTAAAGGCCCAATCCAGAAATGGGCATTTGAGATGAACACACACTTCTCAGGGGATAAAATTAAAGAAGTGAATAATATATGAAAAAAATGCTTCACATCACTAGCCTTCTGTGAAATGCAAATTAAAACAACACTGATATACCATCTCATCCAAGAAAGAATGGCAATCATAAAAAAATCAACTAACAACTGTTGGAGAGGCTGTGGGGAAAAAAGAACCCTTTTTTCAGGAAGGAGAAAGACTTCAGGTCAGGAAGGAGACTGGTACAACCATTATGGAAATCAGTGTGGAGACTCCTTCAAAAACACTAGGACTGGAAATCCCATTCGACCCAGTTCACCCCCTACTGGGAATTTTCCCAGAGGAACTGAAAACTTCATTTCACAGCCATATATGTTTACCTATGTTTATAGCAGCACAATTTGTGATAGCCAAATCTTAGAAACAACAAAGATGCTGATCACCTGAGGAATGGATGAAAAAGATGTATTTTATACAATGGAGTATTACTCAGCTATAAAGAATGATAAACTGGAAGCATTTATATTTAAGTGGATGCCAGTTGAAGATATACTAATAAGTGAAATAAAGCAGATCCACATGTGTACATATCATATAGTCTCCCTAGTATAAGAACTCACAAGAAGAAATAAAAATAGAAAGGCATAACACAATTAAAATGAAAGGATTTGAGGATTAGACAAGAGAGGGCAAGGAGAAAAGCTAGTAAACATGACAGGGGCAAAGCCATATATTTATATGAACAAGATGGGTAAGGCAATGATCCTGAGAGCCATCAGCAGGTTGTTGAAACCAGCAGTTTCTTGGTGGGATTCTCACCCATACTGACTATGTATACTAATACCTGTGAACTGAGCGACTGCACTTACGACAGCAGTATGTAACGGTGGGGTCATGCATGGAAAGCCTGCCATTCTGGTCTTCTAAATAAGTACTGCCTGTCACGACACACCGATTACTGCCATACTGTCTGTCAAATAAATTTTTATTTTGAAAAATGGTAATAAAAAAGAGACAAGAAAAAAAGTCACAGGACTGTCCTGCAACAATGATGTATATGGTTGGATTTCTAAATTTCTGTGTAAAAATATATAATTGCTTATTCATATTTAAAAAATTTTTATCTTAAAAATTTTTTTCTATATTCTATAGAGACTTAAAGTTTAACATATCAATACTTGATGGAAAAATACATGTTCCATCTTATGACTAAGATGTTTGTTATTCAGACAGATAGTGAGAACTGCATATGTTGTAGGGTAATAAGCCTCTCTCCTGGAGGGTTAACAGTCTGTTTGCAGACCAAACATTAGAGAAAAAGAAGGGCTACAAGCACACCCAACATTTTGGCCCTGGCCTTTCAAGGTCAGTGAGGACTCAGGACATAGGAGGACTTATACTGTAACATCATGTAACTCAGTTGTGTCCCAAATTTTCTGATCAAGGAGATTATGGGGCCACAGAAGAATGTGATTGATGATGTAGAGTGTGCTTAAAGAGTCACATGGAGAGAAAATATTCTCTCACACTTTCACAGAGAGCAATGGCTGTGATTCATTTACATGGCTGACATGGATAAAGGATATACAGTGGATGAGGTTTCAGGATAAGTCCTGAGGGGACTTGACTGACCTTGTCAGGTACAAAAGTTACATTTCTTATTATATAGGTCTTGCTTTATCTTGGTCTTAACAATCTAGCAGAAAAGTGTAGAAATGAGGTGTGAAAAGTGAAGCCATGTTAATATGCTGAGCTATGGAAGGCTCAAGTCAATAGCTTCAGATATTGCCAGTCCTGTGGATAACCCACTCCTATTTTGGACTACTGGACTATATTGGAATATGTTGCTAAATTCATGCACCTATAATATTTGGATGGCAATGGATTACCCATCTCTGAAAAATCTAAACAAAAAAAGGAGATATAAATGAAGGTCAATTTTGCACTTGTATATACAAAATTGTTAGGACAAATATACAGCTACTTCCTCTTACTTCAATAAGAAGATTTGTACTAATAGTGTTTGGACAGGATATCACATCTGCATCTTGAATGACTACTTCACAGACAACAATATGTAATGTATTAATTGTAACTCTCCTACCAACCTGTTTTGAAACTGTCTCATTGCAATTTTTTTTCTCAGTAACATTAATGAAAAACACATTAAATATGTTTAGTTTGCAACCTAAAATAGTTTAGGAAATTATTCTGAACGAATTATCACCCCTCCAAATTAGATGTGGGTTGCAAAACATTTTAACTTGCGCATTCACAATAACCAAGTTGATGTCCCATTGCTTGATTTACAAAACAGCAAGCTGATCCATACTTTGATTTGTGGCATGTGACCACTTTCAGAGAAGATGACATAAAGCGCATGAGAACTACACACCCACCTTTCTGTTTCATTCCTCAGCTTGAATGCAGGCAATGCCAGTGCTCTACACAATAGCAGAGACACAGTGACAGGAAAGTTTGGATCCCTGAGCAGGAGGAGAAAAGCCAGTCCAGGGTATGATATTCCCTCCCAGGACTGCTTGATGTGTACGAATGCATAGTCCATTGTTAAAGCTGGTGCGTGCTCTGGACTACTTGTCATGACAATCAGTCCACCCTAACTATATATTAAGAGCAATAGAATACAAGAAGTCCGTGGGATCAGGGAGATCTGTAAAATCACTAGGATTCTAATACAACACAGAAAAATTGAGGGGAAAGATTCAGAATGGTTTTGTTTTGTTGGTACTTGAGATCAAACTCAGGACTTTGGGCTTGCCAGGCAGGTGCTTATGCCACTGAGCTATCTTCCCAGCCCCACTTCAAGAATGTTTTAAAGTGAAAGTTTGACCAAAAAAAATTCAGGTTTTTGGGAAATTCAAACTATACCACAGTCACTCCTGGTTACAACAGTAACTGAAACTCTGTATGAAATGATGAGTACTTGATAGTAAGATCACATTAAGATGGAATGAATACACAGTAGAAGTCAATATACATGTCTTTTAGCTAGTTTCATGGGGGAAAATATCTGAGAGGAGGTAATGCTGAGACAAAAGATGGGGTACAGCAGGAAAGGAGTCCAAGAAAGGGGTTGAACAGAGCCTACAAGTTTGAGATCTTCCTAGGAGGAGGAGGATTTATTTCATGACAAACTTAGGGCAAAGGCAGTGAGGAAATAAACAATGCTGTGTCCTCTTTGTTATCATGACTGCCATTGCTGTTGGCAGTGCATGTGGGTTGGAAAATTGGTTCTTTTGGTGATCTGTATGAATTAGGTTAGGATCGTGGCCTGGAAAGCAGCTCTTGTTCCTGGCTATAGCTTAGGAGAATCAGGTGCGCTGAGGTACAGTGGAAGTAGGAGATGGAATCAACAGTGCTGCACTGTAAGTAACTTAGCTACTCAAGGACTCTTCAATTTTCAGCCTTTTCCAACTAATGTAGTTTAAGAAACGTTTAAAAAAATTATCCTTGTGCTTTTGAAACTAGGTCACTAAATCTCTGTTATAATTTTTTTATAACTAGAAGGAAAAAAACTAAGAGAAATCTTATTTAAATTTTGTAAATTTTATCATCATTTAATATGGAAATACCATCTTAATCTGCTTATGTATTAACTCATATTATATTGGCCAACTCATATTTTAAAAATGCACATTTGGCTTTGAAGATTTATTTAGATGCTTGGGAGTAGACAAATGCTGCACATTAATTAAAATGGACTTAGAGGCAGCTTATTGACGTCATGTAGGTTCAAGATTTTAATTGCTAGCTGTAATTATGACTGCAGGTTCCCATTGCTGTTTGTTTCTATTGGTTGTTGTCTTAGTTACTTGGCTGTTCCTGAGACAAAATCCTAACATCCAAAATTAAAAGAGGAAATTTTAGCTCACAGTTGTAAAATAGTAAAGGTTTGTCCATAGTCAGCTGGCTCCAAGAAGCGTGGATGGCAGTGGGTACCACAGAGAAGAAGTTCATGGAAAGGTAGGCAGAAAGCTGCAAGCAGTGAGTCCGCCTTTCCTCTCTCATTTTTTTTTTTTTTGTGTGACAGACTGGTGATTGAACTCAGGCCCTTACACTTGCCAGGCAAGTACTTATTCTACTGAGTCCTCTCTCTTGTATCCATCTGGGTTAGAAGCCTGTTGATTGGTGCTACCCACACCCAGCATAGGACTTCCCATTATCCACAACTAAAACAATCAGTGGATTAATTTAGTACCTCCGTAATCCAAGTATCACACACTCTAGATAGAGCCAGCTCTGAAAAGCCCTATTAGTGCACAAAGATTTAGAGGGACATCTGTGTATAAGCCAAGGTAGCCATTCATTTGGATGTTTAAAGACAGTAAGAAAAAGAAGACATTGTATAGAAGGAATAAAAGAGACAGCCAAGGTAAGATGGGTGTACAAATTTTTAGAATCAGAGTATTTTGCGTATTAAAATAAATATACTTTTAAGTGCTAATGCATACAAAGATGGAACTGAAGATTTAAACAATCAGTGTTTCAGTTGGGCATGGGGTGGCCAGGCCTGTTGTCTGGGGGGAGTTTGAGGCAGAAGGATGGCAGATTTGGGTACAGTCTAGGCAACTTAGTGTCTGAGTAGGCTCTTGTATCAAGATAAAAAATATAGAAGGGGTTAGGGATGTAGCTCAGAGCAACCACACTGGGATCAGTTGCCTGTAGTGAAAAACAAAAGTATTTCCAATTCACTTAGTTGTTCCAGTCCGGTATTTCCAGTATTTTACTTTTATGTAATTGGTACAAGGTCTCACTATGCAGCTTGGACTCATAGTCCTGCTGTTTTCAGCTTCTCCAGTGCTGGATTGCAGGCATGCTCCACCATGCCCTGTCTCAGTGGCTAGCTCAACATGCTCAGGGGTGGGTCCAGCACCATATGTCAAGGATTGAACCCCAGTCAAAGGGAAGTATTTTATTTTATTTATTTATTTTTAAATACAAGTGTTGTGTTTTGATAAAAGTATTTATTTTTTTGCAGAACCAGGGATTAAACTCAGGCCCTTGTACTTGCCAGGCAAGCACTTATTCTAGTGAGCCATCTCCCTGGCTCCGAAGGGAAGTATTTTAAAAATAACCTCTAATTAACTGATGCCTCTGTACTATGGGTTGCTGCTGGTATTGCCTTCCTTGCTCGACAAGCTTTGATATCATTTAGTCACATTAAGTTTTTCCTTTATTCACAGGACCTGTGAAGACTTCCCAACATGAGAATCAAATGTCAGGATCCTTTGAATATGGTTCCACTCAGAAAATACTTAAGACAAAAATTCTGACTTAAGATTCAATATATTAACAGCTGCCAGTATCACTCATCAAATTTGGCTCCCAAAGAGGCTGCCCTGGGCCCCAGGTAAAATTCTTCATCATTCTAGATAAAATGCATTTCCGTAGGCTCTGACATGTGCCCTGGGGGACCGGTCAGGCTGATGGTGATGATTATTGTAACGAGCAGTAATTACTGTTGGCTGAACACTGATTCCAGAATTTCTGAAGTCAAAACAAAACAGCTATTATTATAGCAGGGAAGAGAATTTCATTCCATAGGTCATGTGCTGCTTAACTCCCATTAGTAGTAAAGGAAGAGTGCCCATATATATTTCTCATTCATCAGTGGGATTAAAACATCTCAAAATAGGTGTCTCCCAATTAACCTTTCAAAACAGAAGTGTCTCTATAGAAAGAGACAAAGTTAGTTATATTCTTTTAATGAAAGAAATGTAGTGGAAAAACAGTCACTTCCTATATTGACAAGCAGTAGGCTTTTACACAATTTGCGGTAAGGACAAGATCATCCTGTGGACCATCAGTAAAATCACTGATAGGTTAAACAAAAAGAAAGAAGACTCCCAACTTGGTGCTTCTTATTGAAACAGGGCAACCTATAACATATGATCCAAAGTTTTCTAGGCCCCTGGAGTATAATCAAAGAATCTGGTTGTTAGAACAATAGCAGAAATAGCAATTCTACTCACAAAACTTCAAACTTATCCAAAAAATATTTGAGCAAGTAATGCCTACTTCTACAATGCAGGCACTGCCCTTAAAGATGAGCGAATATCTTTAGATTTCCTCAGAGATCATCTCATATGAAGGCTTTTCATTATTATACTAATCAGTGGGGGTTATTTTTAAATATTGCTTTACCTACTCTTGAGAAGTCAACAAACTTCATTTGTTGAATAAGTGCCTTGAAGAAAAGAACACTGAGTAAAGTGATAAAAAGTGATGGCTTGGATGGTGGCTACTTTACAATGAATGGTCACAAAGGAAGTGGCTTCCCAGGTGAGGTAATAAGCTGGCCAAGAAAGGTTAGGAAAACCAAGCAGAAATAATGGCTTTGTGATAGTTCCACAGTCCACAGCATGTTTTGGAAACTACAGGCACCTTCTAACCAAAGCAACAAAGGGACTGTTGCTTTGAGGGGAGGGGTGACCTGACATTACAGCTGAGGGAAAGTCAAGGACTAGATTGTACACACCCATGAAAAAGACTGAATTTATTCTAAAAATTCTGGGAAATTGCTAGGCATGCTCTTATCTCATTTATGTTTTCAAAAGACCACCCAGAGTACTGTACAAAAGCTGAGTGTCATGAGGCAAGAGTGGAAGAGAGGGGACCATTCTGTGTGATGGCTGATGGTGATTAGATTATAGTGGTAGAAAATGCAGAGAAAAGAATAGGTTCAGGATATTTTTAAAGAATATTCTATAACATTTGTTGATGAATTATAAATAGGGTTGAACAGAAAGAGGGGAAGTCAAAATTCAACTCATTGGATGATGCTGCCATGGAGTTAAGAAGACTGGAAAGATCAGATTGTTTTGTGGGGCTAAGAGGAAGATCCTGTTTGTGAACATGTTAAACATGAGGTTCATTTTAGACATAAAAGAATAGATTTTTGGAAGATGAGGTGGATCTTGTATGATTTGTGTGTAGGTGTCCCCCCAAAGCCTCCTACAGTCCTGGGGTAGCTTCTGGAGTTTGAGATTGACTATTATGCATGTGGATGCACCTGCCCTGGGCCAGGTAATCTGCATTACAATGTAAGGAGGGGAGTGCCTGAGCTGCTGCCACTCTCTTTTGCTCTCTGCTTTTTTTTTTTTTTGCTGCCACCACAAAAGGTTGATCTCTGCCATGTGCCCTTCTGCCTTGGAGTCAGCTGAATATGTGAACTAAATAAGCCTTTCCTTCCTTCATTTTTGGCGTTGGGTATTTGCCTCAAAACCAGAAGAGTAACTGAGACAGACTTTGATCACAGTTGTTATTAGCACAGTATGTAAGGAGTGGGGAGTGACCCAGGGCAAGTCTCAAGTTCTGATGTGAAGAAGAGCAGAGATGGGGCACGGAGGCTAAGATGAATCTGAAGTTAAACACTTCAGATGTTTGTTTTACAGTGGAAGACACAAAAGCATATTTGTAAGTTTCTGGGACGATACTGGCGGCACATTCATATTGAAGGAAGTAGTAAGACCCTCCAAAGACAGGAGGAGAGGGATCCAGAGAAAAGTAGAGGTTAGTCTTTGATCGGAGTGGGATGGTGTCTACAAGAAGTAGAGGAAGGCAAAGAGTATGAGACTGAAGTGGCCACTTTCATAGGTTTGAAGGTGGGAAGATCAGCCATACCCTTTGCGTTCTGTGTTTCCTGATGAATGGTGAGACCGAGTGATCAGCCAGGAGTGGCAGGCGGGGCTGGGGAACACAGGGTTGGCAGGAAGGAACTGAATGTGCAGTACGGAAGACTACAATGTGGAAGTGTAATAGGATTTTTGAGTTGTGCTGTGTTCCCAATTGAAATCACTGGCCATACACTGAAAATTAAAAAAAAAAAGTTGTTGTTGGAATACTTGGGGAATCAGATTCTCACATGGAGTAGTTGTGGCAGTGGTTTTAATTATATTAGGGGTAAGGCTGGCAAGATAGCTCAGCGATCTCAATGCCTGCTTACGCAAGCACAGGGACCAGATCTGATCCCTGGCAACACATGCTGCTCCAGGGCCCCACCCTCAGGCACACTGAGCTGGCCACCGAAACCTGGCGGTGTGTGGTGCACACCTGTAATCCCAGCCTTGGGGAGGCTGCAAACAAGAGGATCACTATAAATCCGAGCTGCATAGTGAGACCCTGTACTCCCCTGGGAGTGACCTGGGGATGAGCAAGCATTTTAGGGTAAGGTTCAGTGTAACTACAGTAAATACTAACTGTGATAAGAATCCTGACTAAAAAAAATATGAATGTATTTCCATTATTAGCAAAGTTTCTCCTGGGACTCTTAGCTAGCTTGGTACAGTAGTCTGAAAGAATGAAGGATATCCCCAGTAACATGGCAGGGCTCTAAAGGCCCTCTCAAGAATTTTGGGCCATGGCTGAGAGTAGCGCACACCTGCAATCCCAGCACTCAGGAAGCTGAGGCAGGAGGATTGCTGCCAGTTTGAGGCCAGCTTCGGCTACACAGTGAAATCAAAGGTGACCTAACTACATAGTGAGACACCCTCTCTTTAAAAAAAAAAAAGTGAAAAGAATTCTGGGCAAATTATCTTACTCACTTTCACTTATTTCATAGACCAAAATCATTATATGAACTAGGGAGAGTGGGCCACACTTGTAACCTTGGAATTGTGGGAAGCTCATGCAGGAAGATCACAAGTCTGAGCCTCATGTGGGCAATTTAGCAACTTAGTGAGACTGTCTCAAAATGAAAAATTAGAAAAGGACTGAGATACAGCTTACTGCAAAGACCCTGACTTCCATTCCCAGTAATGTGCACACGTGTACACACACACACACACACACAGATAAAAATATCACTTATGACCTAATGATAAAATAATTTTCTTTATAGAAGTCAACAACAAAGGAACAATAATATATATATTATTTAGTGCAGGGTGTACAGGGTCTCACTACGTAGCCTGCGCTTGCAGTGACCCTCCTGTTTTGAGCCTTCCAGGTACAGGGAGGACAGGCGCGCGCCTCCACACCCAGTCCCAGCCACCGTCTCAGCATGCCCCAGGGGTGGGGATGGAAACTTGGCTGCTGTGCTCTGCCTAAGGCACTTCAGTCTGCTGAGCTTTCTGGCTAGCCCTAATCAACAAAAATATTGTATTGATATAAGAAGGTATTTTTGAGATGTACAACACTAGTTTCTGTTTATTTATTTGTGTGTTTCTGAGACAGGGTCTCACTACGCAGTTCAGGCTGGCCTTGAGCTCACTTTGTAGCCTAGGCTGGTCTCAAACTTACAACAATCCTCCTGCCTCAGCCTCCCAAGTGCGGGGATTATAGGCCTGCGCCACCACAGTTGGCTTTTATTTATGTATTGACTTACTTTTTCACTGAGGCTGGGGACTGAAGTGAGTATGCTGGGTATTCTAGGTGACTGCTCTGGCATGGATCCATATGCCTGGCCCTGCCTTGCTGAATTCTGTAGTCAAAAACTCAGAGTCACACGATGAGCCAGCAGAAGGCTCAGCTTGCTGCATGGGATATTAAATACAATAGGTCTCTCTGCATGGCTCCCTGGGGATGCAATGCCCAGAGAGATGAGGTCTCAGGTTGAAAAGCAAATACTGGACCTTTTAGTTACCTGGAGGATCACAAAGGAACCAGGTGACAGAAGTAAGATGTGAAAACAAGGAGTCGTCAAGGAAAATTGCCAGGTGGTAGCCAACCATGGCTGGCTCCAAAAGTCATGGGCACCAAGTCGGGTCACATGTGGCCTAAAAATCTTACAGAACTTGCCCAAGGAGGGCTCTCACTGTTTTCTGTCATTACTGTATGGACAAAGGGACAGAAGCCCTTAAAAGAAAAGAGAATATTTTAAAAGAAAATATACTGTGAAAGGAAAACAGTAAAGGATGCTTTCTATTGGTTTTAATCTAAAGTTGAATTTATCATAAAGAGGTGAAAATGATCAGACAATGTTCAAAAGGGCAAATTTGAGTGTAACTATAATAAATATGCACTGGGACAATAACCCTAACTGTTAACATGAGCACATTTCCATTGTTACAAACATTTGGTTTAACTTAATCCCCAGAATATATTACTGCCAAAAGGAATCTCATTGACAAGCGCTAATGCACTGGTTATTCTTAAAGCCATCCCCTTTTAACTGTTGACTTACTGGTAGTGTTCGGCAGGGAAAGGACTATTTTTATTACCTCTGTCATCAATCTCAGTGGAGTTCAGAGATATTTGCTTGTAGTTACCACAGTTTATTTCTTTGCTGCCTACAGTCTGCATGTGTGAACAAGAGCCCAGAAGTTCTGATGGTGCCACATTTCTGTCAGATGACAGTGCTACACTGATTAGAGACAGTGCAAGGGCTTGGCCATGCTTCTATTCCAGCTTCTTTCGACTAAAGCCAACAGGCAAGATAGCGGAAACAGAATGCACAGTGAGCTCACTTCATAAAGCTTTACTATGAACAGCTTTGCCTTGGGGTGCCAGATGGGGCTGGCGGGGAAGGGTTCTTCTACATTCCCTTTAGCGTCTCAGATGTTCCCTAGCCTCAGATTTGCAAACAGCTTTCAACATCTCAGGACAAAATGGAAACATAAATTAAAAAGCATCACTACAACACCTTCAAACTTTGGCATTTAAATGAAATAATGTCTTATAGTAGGAAGACATTATTTATGGCAGGCATTATTTCTTACCCTTATTTATAGTAGGAAGATTTTTCTTTGTGGTACTGGGTATTAAATGCAAAGCCTTCATACTGAGTTACATCCCCAGCCCTTTAACTATTTTTATTAATGTTACTATTTTTATTTTAAGACAAGTTCTTGCTAAGTTCCTAAGTTGCACAGTCTGGGCTCAGAACTTGTGATACTCCTGCCCCAGTCTGCTGGAGCACTGTGGTGACAAGTATACACCACTCTGATGAGCCTGGAAAGACTTTTGGTCAAAAAGACTTTCAGAAGATACAGGTTGAACCCCAGCACAGTCATCTAGCTACCCTTGCTAAGCAGCTGCCTTTCTGGCTGTTGACCTTCCTATCAGCAAAATGAAAGAACTCAAATTTATCAATAGTCTGTAAATGGTGCCCCTTTAGGAGTCTTCAGAAGGGTGGGTGAGAAATCCTCACAAAACATGTTGCTTGTTTTACGCACTATGACATTTTTGAAGAAAGATTTCTGTCTTCAAAAAAAAAAAAAAAGAATCACCAACTATTGGATTAGCAATATTCTTTAAGCTTTTTGTTCTGAAATTCACTTAAGAATGAATGCTTTGAATTTCGCAAAGGTGATTCCTGAGTTTTGTGGTGGTGCTACTGTGGACCACACCCTGGGTCTCACTTGCGAGCAAGCATTCTAGCACTGAACTGCATTCCCAGCACTTCACTAAAACTATTGCCCAAACTGGTTTCAAACTTTTAATCCTTCTGCTTCAGTCTCCTAAATAGCTGGGATAACAGGAATGGGCTTCTGTGACTGGCTCTGGACCTTTTAGTTACATATCCTAGTCAGTAAAAAAAAAAATTGTGTTGCATTTCCAAAATAGGTAATCATAAATTACGTATGTCTATTACCCTAAAATAAATGTGATTCCTGTTAAGACATCTCCCCAAAACAGAAATCTCAAAAGGAATAAGAATATGAAACTTTTAAAGTGAATTATAAATTTATATTTTAAAAGTTAAAATCATTCATTATCAGTATAATAGTATTTAATATTATTAAAATTAAGATTAAAACTTTTAGTGCATCCACTGCTCTTCGAACATATTATATCTGATTGGCTGGCCATTGCTTTTAACAGTACTGCTTAGTACTTATTAATTTTCTACTATGACAATAGGGTTCACAGTAGATTTTCAATATTAATAGTACTTTTTGTCAGTACCTGCAAACAAAACTTAAGCAACCTACAGTTTTAATATTTTTGAATGATTCATAGCATCACTGAATGAATACTGAAAGGTAACAATTCAGTATTTTTAATTTCAGACAAAACAGTCTACCCCAGCTGGTATAAGGAGAAAATTTTTACGAAGATATCAGAGAGTGTGATCGTAATGGCTGTGTTGATTTGAGAAGTTTAGAACCTTAACTAAGTCAGCTCTGTGATTCTACACCCTAGGCCAGCTAGTCCCCTGGATGGCATAAAGAGGAAACAAGGCAGAATGGACCTGCTTCTATTCTTTGGGCGAGCCCCAGTCTTTGCCTTTGGACATCATCTAGCACAGACTTTGTGGCTTCCACCTTGGGTCCTTTAGCTTTCCATCACCTCCCCGTCTGCCTCCTGATACAGCCCTGCACTGCAGTGACTCCACACCTTGACAGAACCCTCCAGTATCCAGTGAGCAGACACTCTGCACACTTCTACGTCTGACTCTTGGAGACCATCCTGAGCCAATCTTGAAATTTGTTGTGCATTTGTGTATCTTATAACTGTTTCTCTAGTAAAACACTGACCAATACAGTGAATGTCAATCTGATAGGTCAACCTCATTGGATTAAAAAATGTCTAGTAGGCTAGTAGGACATTCTCCTGGGTTTATCTGAATGGGTCATAGAGGCCTAGCCTTGAGTACTATATTTGGCCCCTTGACTGCTCTGCTTTCTGGCTGCCATGAACTGAGAAGCCTTGTTCCACAACATTCTTCCACCATGATGTTCCTGCATGCCTGCCTACCCTGGATGGAATCCCTTCAACTGTGAGCCAAATAAATCTCTTCTTAGGTTGTAGGTGCCAGGGAATATATCAAGCGATGGGAAAGCAGAGAAATACAATTTTCAGATCTGTGGGAAGACCAAAGAACCAGGCTTGGTGCATCACATAGCAACCAGGAGAAATGCCGTCCCACAGCTCAGGGCAGATCTAGCAAAACACCCCAACTTTCTCTGCTTACTTCTCAATGTGAATGTTGCTTGGGACCAGATGCCAGCAACTCCAGCACAGTGACCCAGAGATTCCAGTGCCTTGGCCTCTGAGCTTCACAGAGATCCAGTTGCCCCTAGTGACCACTGCCTCACATTGACCATTCTGCATCCATGTCTCTGCAGATGTATCAGCTATTAGACAATTTGATGAGTCTAACTGCAATGAAGATAGTTGACCTAGCAATGCTGTTCACTAACAACTTTTGATAAGGAGAAGGGCTATATTGAGCAGGACTGAGAGTGAAGGAAGAGCTATTCTCTTCCAAGGGGTGGGAATGCAGAGTGCAAGTCACCAAGTCCAAGAAGGCAAAGCTTGGTTGCCAGCCTAGTCAGAATCAGTCTCTCAGCAGTTCCAAATAGGAGGGAGAATGGGCCCTGGGCTTTCTAGTGTAGAACAGGACAGGTGCACAGCTAGCTGCTATAGGTTACACAAAGGGCAAAGTCCAGCTCTAAGAAAAGGGAATGACAACAATGAATTAGAAGCTACTGTTTTCACTCAACCAAGATGGATTCCAGTTTTGGCTAAAAGTTCAGTAAGATTAAACACAAAGATATGGGCTAAATGCTCAAAATGTGTCCAGAAGGTGAAATCCATGTGCATGTGTCTGATTCTGCACATGGGAGCAGCCACCTATCATGAAATCCTTATCACTAGAGGGAAAGGAGTTCCCTTTTGTTAGTAGCCTAATGTCTAGAGTGTTTGGATCTGACCAGGCTATCACCGTCTTACCTGTCAAGCCAAACAGTTATTTACTGCTGCACAACAAACCACCTCAGCACAATGATGTAAAGCAATAATCAATTTTATTACATTCAGGGAGTGTGTTGCTTATCTCTGCTTTATGTTATCTCAGAAATACCTCAGCTGAGAAGACTCAAATATTTGGAGGTGACCCCAACAGCTGAAGGCTGAACTCAACTGGGGACTTCACTCACATGACTGAATCCTGTGCTGAGACAGCTCTAAGGTTGGGTTTACCTAGAACCCAAAGGCTTCTCTCCTGGAGCCATTAAGAGTACCACCAGAAGACTGCTCCTTGGGTCACCTTGAAAGATTACTTAACTTTTAGGAACATGAGTTTCTTCACTTATGAAATGAGGTTTAAAATATCAGAGTTACTTAGAAAAATAAAGCACTATATACAAAATGCCAGTGAAGTGTTTCACACTTAGTAGTTGTTGTTGTTTTGTACTTGTTATTATCATCATGGAAAATATTAGGAAGAAGACTGATTTGAGAAGACATTTGAAGGCTGAATATGATTTTGATGACCAGAGAAAGGAGGAAGGGAGAGGGATTTTAAGTTGATCAAAAACATATGAAAAGGCTATTTTTGTGATTCTACTTGTAAGTGACATTTGTTCTTCCTTTGTTTTGGAAACTAAGGGATTCTTTTATATAAAAGGATTCAAGAAAAAAATTGAAGCTGAAATTCACTAACAACAAACTACCAAAGCTATATTCATGTCTAGGCTTTCTAATATTTTTATGGACTAAATGATCTACAGTTTTTTCCTTCATAAATCACTGAATCATCTTGCTCTAATAAATGTTCATGAATAAAAGTAAAGAAAGTCTCTGTCTGGGGCCAAATTGAAAAGAGAATCTGGGGGGCTTGTTGTTGTGGGAAGGGAGGGCTGATTACTCAAGGGCTTAGATTTTTAAGACACTTATGGAATCAACACACACAGCTGTGGCCTGCCATGAGCTAACAGCACTTGCATCAAGCTACTTCAAGACCAGCAGCTAACCTACCCATGAAAAGCTCATCCAGAAAATCATCAGAAGCTTGGGCTGGAGGATAGCTCAGTAGAATAAGCACTTGCCTGGCAGAAAACCATCAGTTCATCAGACAAAGAAATACAACACAGGCCTTTTTTTTAAAAAAAAAAAAAAAACTGGCCTCTGAGTCACAAAGAAAAGTGTCTCCTGACAATTCTAACAGACCTGCTATCACCCATGTCTGAAGTTCTAATTACACTTCCTCCATGGTTTCAGGAAGCCTCCAGCTGACAAATTAATGAAAAAAACTGATAGCACTGGATTATCTGATAAAAGGAAATGTAAAACCACTCTGTAGGGATATGTCTTCAAGTAATATTACACATGATTTCCCAGAAAAAGTCTTTCTGATGGTAAACTCAAAATTTAAAATTCTAAAATATGGGCTTCAGCAACAGTTAGAGTAGCTACAACAACAGAAGGATTAGATCTCTAGGAACTTTAAATAATAAAGCACTCAGCCTAAAATGAAGGTTTAAATGTATAAAAACTTTGCATTAAGATTAAAATTAAAAAGGTAACAAAACATTGTGAAAACATAACTACATGCTTTAAAAAGAACAAAATATGAATTGTAGAAATTTAAAAAATAATTGTACTTGATCTTAGCCAAAAGACCAAGAAGTAATTTAAAAATATAATTGAAATAAGAAAATTTAATGGACAGGTTAAATAGCTTTTTGGATATAGCTAAAGAGAGACTTGATGAATTTGAATATAGATCTGAAGGCACAAAGAACTAAAATTTGTAACACAGAGGCTAGGAAATGTGGAAGACAGACAACAAGATCCAGCATCTGTTGATCTAATCTGAGAACAAGAAAGGAAAAATTGAGAGGCTGAAAGACAGGCAGTATTTAAAAAAATGAAACAGAACATTTTCTAAAAAGTTTTTTGAAATGAAAATCCCTTCCAGCACTCCAGAGGTTGCGGCAGAAGGATCACTGTTTGACATCAGCTGAAGCTACATTGAGGTTCCAGTCCTGCCTAGACTGTATAGTGAGACCTTGTCTCAAAAAGCCAATCCAATCCAAGCCAAGCCAAGCCAAACCAAGCCAAACCAAACCAACCTGAAAAGCCTTCCACTTATAAGGTGTATGTTCTAAACAAGATGTGCTGCCTTAGCACTGATGGACAAGATTAATTGGATATAAATATCCTCTCCAAAATTTTGTAGTTTATGCAGAGAGATAATAGAAGTACAGACAAAAGTAATCTGTAAGCAGAAGTGCTAAAGAAAGGAGCCTGGTGATTGCTTCCGTTTGAAAGAATCAGATCAAAGTACTAGAATTGGTGGTGTTTGTCTTGGCTCTCAAAAGACAGATAATCTGAATGCATGAAGAAGAAGTACCATCTCTTTGTGCACCGTTGCCTTCTCACCCTCTCAGTTGTAAGGACATCCTCTAACACAGAATGTTCAAGATTCTTCCCTTATGCTCAAGACAGAGCCTATCTTTTGCCTTTCATTCAGAGGCACTGTGGTGTGTGCTCAATTCATCTTCCTAAATCTATTTCCCAATAACTCCCTTCTTGAATCCCATAATCCCAGCCGACCAAGATTCCCAGTGATTTTGGTGGAAACTTTATGTTTCTCTACCTTTCTTGCTGTTTACCCTAAGGTAACAGCTTTGAATAAAAGGCAAAGTGTTGCAGCTTTCTCCTGAAAATGACTGAAGGATTTTAAATTTTTGAAGCAGGAAAATTATATCAGAACTATGCCTTTGGAAGATTGAACAGCAGTGCTATGTTGGATGAATTAATAAAGGAGGTTCATGGAGCTCAGGAGCCTAGACTACATGCCTGCATATCACTGCCTGGGGAGACACAAGAGGGAACAAACTGTCCACTTAATTTGATGAAGATTTTGGACATAAGTGCCATGCACATCTCTACAGATCCTTAACACAAAAGAAAGAAACCCATCAAAATATTGTTTACTATGTTGGTTTCTCTACATTGGAACTTCTGCTGCACCCAGACATGAACTGTCTATGAAAGCCCTGATCCTGCTAGATATCCAATACCAGAGTTCTAGTTCAATGCCAATCAACTAAGTGAGAACCTACGTATGACTTAGATGGTGATATTTTCCCCATAGATTATTACTTTTACATAAGTATAACCCCAGACCACTTTTAAAATTAGTCTTCAGTTCCTCTGTTCAACAGGAGTTCATTTCCAGTTTAAAAAAGTATTACCCAAAAGTATATGTTGAATTGATTTAGTATTGTTTAGTATTAAATACAAGAGCATTGTAATTTAAAAAAATATTGGAGTGCAAGTCATATCACATATCAAACTTTTGGCATATCTACCTGGACCCTTAAAGCAGATAATTCAAGATCAATTCCTATAATTTCTTCAGTGTACAATTGGTTCTCTGTACAGAAAATGCTTCTTTTCCAATACAGAACTGTAGTATGATTTCTTGTCTTAATCTTTGGAAAGATTATGAAATATTTGCTATAGGACATGCATCATCATTTAAAAAAAACTGAGCGTTACCCCAGTAGTTATGTTTCTGGGAAAAGTGAGTATAAATCAGGTTTTCGTAAGTCAAATCATCATTTAACTGTCCCAGGGGAGCTCATTATTTAATAAAATAGTATGGAGTGAATAATCATATTGTGATGTGGCTTTTCATAAGCCAGGGCACACCTGTATGGCTGTCTGTCATGACTATAGGACTTCAGTCCACAGAAGAGTTTGAAGGTTGCCAGGTCTGCCCTGGACTTCTGTCAAGGGAATTAGGTTATTGAGTACTGAGGATCTTGTTACATGGCAGTCTCATTTCTAAGCTCCCTCAGCCTAGGCTCTTACAGTATGTGTTTAAAAAAGACTGGGAAATCTTCCCAAATGTATGTGTTTTAAAGTATAGTAAGCAAGTTAATTTGCTTTGATTATGTGCAGTTATTTTCCTGTCCCTCAAAAACCATTTGTTCAACTAGAGAATGTTAAAGTCCTCAGTGTATAAATTCCAAAAATCTTTTATTTACTGATAGGGATCTAGACTTAATTAAAGCTTAATGTTTAAAAGTAAGGGCAACAATCAGACTCAAGGAAAATGCAAATTAAAATAAACCATATTAAAAAAATTTGCGAAGGTATTTTAAAAAGAAGAAGAAAAAAGAAAGCACTTACTCTATTACTCTCTCACTTTCTCTTTGAATTGCCTTGGTGGCTTCCATTTCCCAGCAGGGCGACATGGTAGCCTAGAAACATTACACACCTTCAGATACAGACTTTGTACATATGTGAAGAAAGCCTAGCAATTGAAGACCAGGGGAGGAGCAATGCATTGTTTCAGTGGCCCTCACCATGTGGCCCAGGTTCTGTTGTTTCAGGCTGTCTGGGAGGTGGACAGAATTCTCCTTGTGTGAGATGAGTTGAGGGTAATGTTGAATTACACTGAAAGCAGCTAGGTGTTAGGAAACTGATACACAGACACAAGAGTTCCCTCAACACACACACACACACACACATTCACATTGCAATATTAAGTTGCAAGAAACTGATTTGTATATCTCAAGGTTCTCCTACTTCAGTTGAGGAGCATCTGCTAACCAAAGAAAAAGTATGTATCTCATTACAGATTGGAATGAAAAATACAGTATGCAAGACCCCTGGTGCACATGTCCACACCCCAGAAGCCTTACATCTTGCCAAAGTGATGGCAAGATGTGAGTGCACAGATTACTAAACATTCTCAGCTGTTAATCTGCTACTCTGTGCACCAGGCACTGTAGTAGGCATTTTGTATGCATTATGTTGAATTCTCACAATAATCTTGCAAGATATACATAATTATTCCCATGGTACACAAGATAAACAGACACTCAGAGAAGCTTAGTAATTTGCTTTAGGCTACACAGCTGGTAAAATGTAGTATTGGGATTTGAAACTTAAACAGGTTGACCCATAAGGTCTTCACAAGTCTATCGTGCTACTTCAGAGTTTATTTATAATGTATAATGACTTTGAACTCTTAATACTCCATTGTGGGGGGAAAAAAACCAATAGCAGCTATGGCTTCTAAAACATTTAAATGTATTAATCTCATGCATAAAGGAATGACTATTTCCACCTTGTAGATGTAAAGTCAAAGTCTGGAGAGTTTAAAACATTGTTTCTTTCAAGATCCTCCAGCTGACGGGGAGGAAGGTGTGTAGCCAAAAACCCTGTAACGTAAGAAAGGAGAAACAAATGACACAGACCCGGCAGGAAAATATGGGAGGACGGGGAGTGGGAAAGAGGCAATTAATCAGACAGAGATCCAAAAAGTCTCATGGAACATTTGGCCTTTAAACCCAAAGGCCAATGGATATGGGATCCCAGGGATTCTGCAAGGGGTCAGAAGAGTTGTAGCTTTTAAATGGTAGGGTCATTATTACCTCTTAGCTCCCTCACAAGCAGAAAGCAGGATTTGGAACGAGAGTCCGTCTCGAGGTAAACCGATCTAAAAAGACAAGCACAGAAAGCCTAGCCCAGGTGCGTTGCAGGGCAGAGCGGCTGAAATTTTACTGTTCAAGCTAATTACGGGTTAACTGCCGATTTTGATTTTCTAATGAAGTACCGCAGTCGCTTGGTTCTGCTACTCTGCGGACCACACTTTCGGGGAGGGAGCATCAGATTAACCTGGAAGCCCTTAGGGAATGCAGAGGACTCGGCCTCCCTGTGGATTTACTGCACCAGAACTTGTATTTTAACAAGATCCCCAGGAAGGATTTTATACATAGCGAACTTTAGAAACATTCTTCTAAGTGATTCTCTGTCCAGTGGAAGGGTTCAGAAGCGGACTCCGGGTATCGGACTCTGGGTATCAGACGCCAGCTCCTGGTTTCTTGTGGCAGCTCGGTTTCCCACAGGGGAGAGATCCGGGCTGGCGAAGTTGCTCCTCCTGAACCTAGACCAGTAGCAGCGCCGGGAGTTGCTTGCCTCGTAATCCCCCTTGCTGGGTTCCTTTCCACCCAAGCCGTGCTTCCCCGGGGCGCTCCAGCTGTTTCCCACCCCCACACCCAGGCAGCTACTGTGCACAGCTGGAGCCTCGGCTGCTGGAGCTCTGAGCTGCGGCGGCCGCAGGAGCCAGGCGGGGGCGCCCCAGACCAGGCTGTGCGGGCGGAGGCCGCGCCGGGAGGGCGACCGAGCGGAGCGCCGGGCGGGGCAGCGCGAGCTCGCTCTGGTGCCAACCCGCGCGGCCTTGGCAGCCCTGGCGCGGCCTCACATTCCCACACCGCGGGAGTCGCGGCTCGCTATCTGGGAGGCGGTGCGCATCACCCCAACTTGCATTTCATAAACCCGTCGGGAAATAGTTCTCCAGCCCCGCGGGCCAGTCGTCGGCGACCTTGTCTCGGAGGAACTGCTGATCGTAATCCCTGAGTTGGGTGGGAGTTCAGATTAGAAACCGACTATTTATATCCTCATCATTAACCAGCAACCACTCCACCCCTTCCACAGCACACACTCGTGATGAGGAGGTGGGGGGCTGTCGAAGGCGCAGGGGGAGGGAGCAGGGTTGTTAATCCTAAAGGTTTGCTAAGGAACCCGGGAACAAAAACGCGATTTACGGAACGACGAGCTCTACGAGGTAGAGAAGGTGACCGGCAGAAAGCGCGCCGAGCCGCCGCCTCCGGCTCGCGGGGGCCGGCGGGCTCCGGGCGCGGGGCGTTCGCAGCTCCACGGGCGGCGCGAGGATTTCGCAGGAAGAGGAGCCAGCGGGGTGTCCTGGGCTCCGGTCCGCGCGCCGCGAGGGCCACCCCGCAGCCCCGCCGTCCCTCGCTCCGGCCGGGGCCCAGGTTAAACCCGGCGGGCGCTGGACGCGCTCTCAGCCCTCGAGCTGCAGCTCTTTGCAGGCACCGCGCGGCAGACAGTTTGAAGTCAGCACTTCGCTCAGCTGCCGGCGCGGCGGTGTGCGCCTTGGTCCCGGCGTCTGTGGAGGACTGTGCGCTTTCTCCCAGGATGTCAAACAAAACCAGTAGTCTTAACATTTATTAAAGCCTACGTGTTCTGTCTCGAGGCTTATCGGGTCTGCCCAAACTTTTGCGAGGGTGTGCAAGTGCGCGCGTGTCTCCACCCTCCTCCTGCACCCCACCCCCACCCCGCCCGAGCGGGGCGAAGTAGTCCTATAGAGCGATGATAAATATCCCTGTTGATCACTTGATTGATTACCTCCCTGAAAGGTCACGCGGGCTCGCAGTAATTTCCTTTTGCCTAAGGCTTCCTTTTCACTTTTACTCCAGCACGACAGCTCCGAGTACACGGGATCTTTATTTTTTATTTTAACCCCTAAATGCAACCCCTCCCGAAAACAATGCAGACAACAAAAATCGAATAAAATCAACTCAAGACCTTTTTTGCTCACTTGCAATCTACCCCCTCGTCTTGTGCCTTTCTTTCCTGTCGCCCCCGCCCCCTCGGTCTCCGTCCCCCTCTGTCCAACTCAGATGTATTCTGGACACTATTTAATAGATCAGTGTCTTGCAAGTAAACTCAGGCGTCCCTTGGGTCTGCAATTCAAGTCCGTGACTCTCTCCCTTTCTCTCCTGTGAACTGAAAATTCGGATTTAGACCACTAGACAAGCTATTAATTTAGCTAGGCTACCCAGGGTCCTGAACCCAATTAATTTCTAATAATTATAGCCCAAGGGGGCTAGATAGATCTCCCTGCCTCTTTCTTTTATTGCCACTCCACGCCACCGAGGTCAGCGTATAATAATAAAGTGTATATTTTGAAAGCGATCTCTAGAACAGTGAGTTATTGCAATGAATGAAAATTGTTTCCATTTTGGCTAATTGAGCCCGTGGCCGAAAGCTGGAGCTCCGAGACTAAATAAAGAGGACTGTTTCATTTCAACATGAAGAAACCCCTGCCTAGCTCTGGTCACCCAGCGAGATTTTAATTTCTTAACAGTCAACCTGAAACCAAGCGTTGGGTAAACAGTATTAATAATTGCATTACAATGATTAAATTAATCTTGCTGGTAGCCAAGAGAATATAGGTTGCGACTGAATAGAACGATGTAAAGTTCACTGCACAGAGACAATAGGCCAAGAAATACCTTCATAAAGAATTCAAACTTTCTTCCAAAGATACTGTGGGGCTAGCTCAATTATTATGTGAGGAAAGGAAAAGGTCCTGTTGCATGTAATGTATTGAAAATCGGTTCGTTGTCGTTCCTAGCTGTAATTAAACATAGTTGGAGGAGGGAAATACTCATATTGTCTGTCCTTTTCAAAGGCACATCTTGCTCCCAACTTCCATGTAGACCTCCCAATTATGCTTAAAACAAAAAACAAACCCAAACCCCCAAACTAAGCAAACCCAAACTGCCTGTAAGCTCAACGACTTTCTAAAAAGACACTGCCTCTAGGATGGTTGCTTCGGTGGGAAGAAACACGAGAACATCTTAGACCCAACCAACTTCCCGCATTCCCAAGGAAACGAATTTCAGGAGGGAAAGGGCAGGCAGGAGGTAGGGGGGCAGGCTATGAAGGCAGCTCGGACAACTTGTTGGAGGCCTCTTTTCTTTGGGGCCAGCGGTAGCTTAGAAGACCCGTCAGAGGGTGTCGGGAGCTCCAGGGGCCCCAACACAGTCACCTGCTCGGATCTCACGGCTGGGACTAGGGACAGGTGGAACTGACGCGGACCAGGCCCTTGGGAATTGGAACTCTCCAGGCCGGCCGACGCTCAGGGGCCGCATCGCTGCAGGCAGTGTGCGCGGCGGTTGTTCCCGGGCGTTTGCTTCGTTAGGTTAACACACGTGAACTAGCAACCTAGCTCTTTTATTAACTCACACTCAGGGCAGAAAACAAGTTCTTGAAAATGAAAAGGGAGGGTGGGGACAGAAGAAAGAGTAAAAGGAAAAGAAGCCAAACAGCTTTCAGGTTTGAAAATGTAGTGATGGTATTGCGGATACTTATATTTATTCAAAATAAAAGAATGATGCCTTGCGTTAGCCTGGGGATACAGGAGACTTTGTGTTTATTATTTCAGTTAGACGGACTCTGATTCTCTTGTGTTCCAAAACCTTAAAAAGACCAGAAGAAAGGCTCCTATATTGAATTGATTGCAACTTCGGGTTTTGAAAAACAAAAAGGAGGGTGTTCTGCCGCGCCTCTCTCACCCCCCAGGACCTTCACATTCGGGGGTTCAGAGACTGATTCGATTTCCTCGGTCTTCTACCTCTTGTAGCTCCCTTCACAGGCTCCTTCCAGCCCACCACGTGGTGTGTAATTTCTCAGCAGAAACAGCCTAGTTTCACACGTGGATCTTATATTTAATCTCAGGGTTTGGTTCCATGATCCCTTCCTTTCCTAGAAAATTCCCTCAGACCTCTTTACTCCTTTCCAAGGGAACTCGAACATAGTCAGGCTCCCTGGGGGACGCGTGGCGGGAATTAACTGAAGGTGTGTGTGTGTGGGGGGACAGCTCCTTGTTTTTCTTTTAAGACGCTCCTCAGGGTGGGCAGGTGGGATGAAAAGTCCCAGGCAGAACTTCCTGTTGCCCAGGGCAGCCTGGGTGCAAGGGCTCAAGCCTACTCAACCTTCCTTCCTTGCAGAAGAGGCCAAGGCCCTTTAGGTTCTGACAGCAAGGCTCATCCAGTGCCTCCTATGTCCTCTGGGCAGTGCTCCCCGAGGCCCCGCAGACCAGCTGGAAGAACTTCTCGCCCACGAGCCTACTGTGTTTTCTTAAGAGATTTTGTATCCTTTCCAGAGACTCTCAAGCCTCCCAGAGGCGCTCCATCTAAACTGAGAGGAACTGAATACATTTGTGTTTGGGGGAAAATTTAGAGTTGCAGACCTCTGAGGACCCACACAGAATGGTGCAGTGGCTAGTGCTTCTGCAGGCATCAACGGTGAAAGCATGTTCACCTGGATGTGCAAAGCAACAAGAGCAGCATTGGGGGTAGTGGTGGTGGAGGGAGCGAACCCATGTGCCCCTTGAGTCCAGGAGGATGACAGATTTAGTCCACATGGGCGGGAGAACCTTTAAGAAGTTGTTTCACTCCTGCTTTGTATAATTCCCCTTCTTCCCCCTTCCCTTCCTCACATTTCAAGCTTACACATCTGTCTCTCATGGGACCTGTAGCTTGTTTCTCCAGGGATCTGTATCTTACAGCCAAATGCTACCAGAATTACACAGCTCTGGGAAGAAAAAAAAAAAAAAAAAATGACGGGCATCTTTAGCAAGGGTGTAATCTTTTAAGTTTTGATTCTCTTGGACATTGAGGTCCTCTGCATTGAATCTTGTTATCAGCTCTCACACTCCTGGTCCTAGTTTTGACCATTAACGACCAACAGGTGCAACTGGGCATTCTCAACGATCCAGCTTCTTTTCCCATCTTTGATATCCCACGCCTTAAGACTTGTTTTCTTTTCCCTTAACTTGAGTATCAAAGATGTATTGTTGTGGCACAGAGACTGAAAAGATTGTAATTTTCTTTTATAGTGTCTGACAGGATTTGCAAGAGATATTAATGGGAACATAAATAGCACATAGAAAGTATTGAATAAAACTGTTTAATGCAAGGAAGTTGTACCAAAAGAAAATCTATACGGATTTGGAATTGATTCATACCTTGAACACATTTAATTCCTTTGGGAGTTCCCCCCTTTCTTCGTGTCCACTTCCTTGGTAAATCCTGTAATTAAAACAAATTTCAACAATGCATACTTTTAAGGTTCCTGTGTACACGTGCTGTTTCCCCTCTTTTCCTCCTCCTCCTCCTCCTGACCCCAGGGGTTGCAGGTTTGAGTGAAAATGGCAGGCTGAGCCGCAGCGACAGGCAGACGACCGGGGCAGTGATGGGGAGGCCGGAAAGTGACAGCCAACCTTAGGAGGTCCTGGGTGTCGTACGCCCGTGCTGACCGGGCCCTGGGAGTCAGGGGTGATTGTTACTATTTGTTGGTACCAGACTACGGAAAGCATCGAAGGACTGCATCAAACACTGCTACGATACCCCTAAAACCACGAAAGTAGCATTTATTTTGCTTCCAACTCTGAAAGCGGAAGCCAAAGTAGCTTTAGTAGCGGCAGCAGTTGAGTTCTCAAGTTCAGAATGATTCTCACTTTCTCCTGAGTGATTCGCCGAGGTCCAGCCTTTCTCTTAGTTCGTTAGTAGAGGAAATATTTATTTTCCTTCCCAACGTCTTGCTTTCTCAACGGATAGTACAGACAATTTTCTACAATTTATGTCGGAAAAAACACCAGTTATAGTTATAACACAGACTCATTGGTGATTCCAACGCGGAATCAATCCTCTGCCCAAGGCTTTTCATTCCTTTCCCCCACCCCCGCGCCCGGGGCGAGGTGTCTGCTCCCCTCCAGCTCCCCGCGCTGGCTCCCCGCCCCCCGCCGCCCTCCCCTTGGCTCCCTTTCTCCGCCTCCTCGGCGATTGCCATCTGACAAGATCTCCAAATCAAAGTGATAAATCGCTCCAAACTTTTTTTGGCGGCGCTGAGATGTTGGAGGGGCGTGTAGCGCGCATGTGCGAAGGTGTCCAAACTGACAATGCTAGAGAGATAGCGAGTGTGGATTGAAAGAAAGGGAGAGGGAGGGAGCGTGAAAGAGGGAAAGACAGAGTGTGTGGAAGTAAGTGTGTGTGTGTGTGTGTGTGAGAGAGAGAGAGAGAGAGAGAGAGAGAGAGAGAGAGAGAGAGAGAGAGAGAGAGAAGTGAGAGGGAGGGAGCGTGCGAGAGAGCAAAAGAAGGAAAAGATCCAAGGAAAAAAAAAACCCAACCACACACCAGCGGCTGCAGGACTGGGCACAGCATGAGATCCAAAGGCAGGGCAAGGAAACTGGCCACAAGTAGGTGCAATATCCCTTTTCTATTGGCTTTCCCCCTCTGCCATCTTGCATATCTGTCTCCAGGACTCCGGGACGGAGCGCGGGCAGCCTCTTGCGCCGGGCGCCGGGTGGAGGGCAGGCACAGCTTAGCCCCAGCAACCTGCCGGTTCCAGCCTCCGCGCTCCGGCGCCCGCGCTCTCGCTCCTGCTTTGGGCGCCAGAGGAGCCCCGGCAGCCTTCATCCCAGTACATCGACCAGCTGTGGCAACCCCGGGGTGG
>PVKA01015084.1:0-50853 GCA_004027165.1 Ctenomys sociabilis
CCTCCTGCCTTAGCCTCCCTGAGTACTAGGATTACAGGTGTGGGACACCATGCTGGATTTTGAAAGACTCACTGATTGAGCCCTTTACTCATGGCATCATCTGTTCTCTCTGTCTCTCTGTGTCCCCTCCCCAAATCCCTGTCACACACACCTTGTGGTCTAGGCACCATGTAGGCCTGTTTTTCATGCTGTTTTGCTGCTGTATGCCATAGCCTCTGTAGCAGACCTGTGGGTCCAGTCAGGTCCCTCCCCACTGTGACTTCTGCTCAGCTCCCCACTGGTGCCCTCACTGTCCCTTGTTGGCATGAAGTCCCAGCACTCTTCACCCAGCTACATGATCCTCAAGGAAGCCCTCTTTGATTGTTTCATAATCGACTGTGTGCCACTTCTTTGTGTGAGTTTTGATTGCAGCATTTATTGCATTATATTCTCAGCTGGCACCAAGCTTAAACTCTAAGCTCTAGCATATAAGTATGCATTTGAATTTTTTCTGTAACTAAACGTAATTTCTTACACAATTCCTGTTTTAGGTCAGGTTGCCCAGCTAGCAGACTCTGAGATGAGATTTGTTTTGCTACTTCCTAAGGAGAAGTTCTCAGGAGAAACAAGAAGTAGCTCGGAGATCAGGAAACTAAGAAGAGGACACCAAGCAAGAGTAAAATTTTGAAGTCCCAGGGAAGCAAACTGTAGCTTGATCCTGCAGGGAGATGTAAATTAAATTCCTAATTCTGGCTCTGTGTTTATTATTTATCTGTCCTAATGTCATATAAACTCCAAAATGGCAGAAATCTCTTTTTGTGTTTGTTTATGGATTTCCTACTAAGAGACGTAACTCATTATATTTTTGTTGAATGAATTAATTGCAATCTTCTCTTCGTTTACTTCAACAAAATGTGAGAAACATATTTATTCCCTGCACAAATTACAGATCCTTAATATGTTTCAGGCACCTTTCTGGGCCCTAAGAATACAATAGTGAGGAGAAGAAGAGTTAATGCCCAGCTGAAATATGGGAAACATTTGGATTCTCACTGTAACACGTTGGATGCAGAGAAAAAAATCTTTGAGTACAGCCCATTCTCAGCCGTACAGATACTTCTTGCAGGCTGCCCCAATGCCTCAATCTTGGAGTGGAGGATTACTATGGAGTTATCACCTCCCTGCCTCTCCACTGGCACTTACTACTCATCTGCCTTGGCAGGCCTTAGGCACCAGCTAGATGGCAATGAGGCTGGCTTCATGCCTCATGCTTACAGCTTCCTCTCAAATGCCAATCATCCAAGAAACAAAGGACAGCCTCAGCTACTCTCGCACCTTTCCAGAGCATCTGACACAGAGACCTGTATCACAGACTCATGCCAGACTCCAGCTCTTTGATTTCTTTAGTTTCATTTGTGTGTTTGGTATAGGGTCTGACTATGCAGATCAGACTCATACTGACCCTCCTGTTTTCAGCCTTCCCAGTGCAAAGATTACAAGTGTGCACCACCACATCTGGACTCTGTCACCGGTTCAGTGCTTCCTAGAGTTGGGGCCAGCATGGCATGCGGGACCTGAAATTGAATGCTGGTCCCTGTGTTTGCCAAAGCAGTCTTCTATTTCTTTTATTTTCCTATCTTTCCATCTAGACTAGAGAATTTTGATAAGGTGGTGGTTGGGCTGGTTGGGAAGGGAAGGCAGGGTGACCTGGGTCTGATATTGTGCTCAGTTTTTTCATATCTATTGTTTATGCTACTGCTTTAATGCTTTCAGTCTTGTACACCCTCAGTTGTGTTTTTCAAAAGCCTCCTTTCTGTTTTAACAATCATGATGTCTAGATTAGATTAGATGTGGAGTAAAAATAAGTTACAGACAATAAAGAGATAGTCAATACATCTGAAAACTATCTTAGATTATATTGAAAGTATCTCTCTAAAGGCCTCTCCCTCTGCTGTCCTAAGCATGCTGGAAGCAGAAGCTGAGCCTAGTTCACCATCTAACACCAGCACTTTGCACAACATCTGACCTACATCAGATGTACTGGTTGAAACGAGCCAAGAGTGCTTGACAATGTCCCATGTTTAAGCTTTTGCTCCCCAGCAACAATAGGGAGAATGTGATATGATTTAAGAGCATGGACTCTACATGGCATCTATCATGATTAAAATTCCCATTTTCTCCCTTAGTTGTGGTTTGTCCTTGCTTCTTTCCTGCCCCACTTTTCTTATCTGGAAGACAGGAATGTGGACTTCTCTAATATGCTGGTAGTAAAGAGAAGTGAATTAATAATTGTGAAGGGCTTATTCCAGTTCCCAATATAGACAGTTTTCTTCTGAAAATTCCACTGTCTTTGCCATCCTGGTTGAGCCCGCTTTCTTATCTCTTCAAATCATTTTTGAGGAGACTGTATTATGTTCGTTTCCCCAGAAAGTATGGTCTCCTTCCATGTAAGTTACATAACAATACTTTAAGATTCCCCATAGCAATGTGTCCTTCCACCTGTCGGAACTCCTATCCACTGTTTGCAAAGGGGTAGCTCTACCTCCTCCCTGGACTGGCCTATCCCACCTTACTTACCTTTATCTTTCCAGCAATTATTGCTGTGCTTGCACACAACAGATTCAAGATAAGCAACATAAGAAATGTGGGTGAAGATGCATCTGCTGTAATTCCTCTTCTTAAAACTAGCTTTAAGATGCAGTCTTGCTTTAGTCCAGTGCCCTCATTTGCCATACCTGGCATCAGTTTCCCCAAGGAGAAATTGAGCCTCTTGGTTCCTCGATAAGCTCAGAGAGTGTGGCTCACTAGGGGCCTGTGAAAGAGACATGCGTTGGTCCCTTCTTTGAACTATGTTATGGAATGATTCATCTTCCATGAGCCACATAGCCTGAAAGCAGGGCTTGTGTCCATCTATATCTCTTCTTCTCTCTTCACTGGGCCATTTGCCCTTCCCTCTGCTTTTCATCAATCTTGCTCCCACCATGCCTGTGCAGGAACACAGATGAGAATACAGCCCTTGCATCCTGCAGACACCAATGACACAAGGGAAAGGAGTTCAACGTGTCCACTGGCATCAGAATATAGCAATAAGTCTTTGAAAATGACAAGCACAGGGGCATTCAGGGGGCTCTTCTGCTTTCTGCTCCTTGCTTTCTGTGGTCTTGATTTTCTTTGGTGTTTCAAAGTGCGGGCAACTGTAGTCTGCCCTCCCTACCCCACCTGCCCCTCAGAGGCACTAGTAAGCTGGCAGTGAGCAGACAACAGCTCTCGTGCTCCTGTGTTGAAAAACAAGCAGAGTATGGGTTTGTTTCATGCCTCATCTCACAGATTCCAGCAGAGCATGATTTTCTGTTTGCAACCACTAACTCAGCTGTGCTCATGTTTGTTATTGTGTTGACAAGGAAAAAGTTGCCATTTCTGGCAGCATGTCCTAGCTTTCCGGGCTGCCTCAGGCATTTAGGGGATGCAGGAGGCACAGACTGACGTGGTTGCCACCTGACATCTCTTCTGCTTACCTAAGCCCAGGGTGCCCACCAGTAGGCCACCAGCAGCATCCTAGCTAGGCAGCTGTTCATTGCATCTCTGTCTTCCTGTAGCTCATGCTACTTGTGCTCTGCTAAGCATAGCCTAGCATCCAGGAGCCAGGAAAATGGCTACACTTTGATTCCTGGGACGGTGAAGAACCAAAACCGACTCTATCTATATTGAGTGTTTCGTTGTTTGTTTTTCCTCTTAATTTTATCTTCTTCACTGTCAATGGTAGCAAGGAAATGCTGGCATTTTAACATTGAATGTAACCTTGTACTGAATCACGTTAGAATTTCTAACTGATTCAAAATTTAATATTCTGTTTATGGCACACAAACTGTAACCTTATATTTCATGGGCAAATGCTGTTTAAAAGAATCCTAATACCATTCGGATGTTTCTTGGTGACCTACCAGCTATGATAAAGCAATTTTTAATAATTTATAAATGAATAGTTCAACTATTCTGAACACACTATGAGTGAATATCACCAACTTAATAATCTTGATTTAGTGCTTTTTACAGTTTGTGTCTAGGTGCCCCCTTGTTCATGTGGACGTGGGCTTTTTCAAAGTTATTTTAGAGGTGGGATAAATCTAGAGTGTGTTATTGATTTCTAGCACAGTACTTGATAAAGTGTGCTGGGATTAAGGGTGGATGTTTGCTGGGTCAAGCCACCAATTTGATTGGCAGCACTATAATCCCAATAGACTGAATACAAAAAAGTGACAGAAAGAGGCTTTGTCTCTCTTTTTGTCATGTTGCTTTTGTTGTCTTCTGGTGCCATGAACTGTTACCCTTCTGCCATGTGCCACGTGTTTTGGAGCCATCCAATATGGATTGAAACATCTACAAACTGTGAGCTGAATAAACCTTTTCCTCTTTAACTTTGGGTGTTGGGTGTTTTATCTCGGTAACAAGAAAAATAATTAAGAAAATGTTGTCTGGGGTCCTTGAAACATATCTTGCCAAATCTGAAGGTGGAGAACTTCTGATTGTACTGCCACATAGCCTGCGGTAATTGTGTCAAATAACATATTTTTTTCTTACACATTTGGTAGGGTAGTGTAAAACTGATGCTAGTTTCTATATACTCTTATCACAAATTCAAAGATGAGTAGTACACCATCATTCCCTACATTCACTAGAGAAGAGAGAGGGCAGGAGTGTAGAGGCTATAAAACTTGCCCTGAGGGTCTTAATGAAGAACCTCTAGTTTTCTGCTTCAAGGCCTTCTAAAAAGCACAGGAAGCCAACTAGTGCATAAGTCCTCAAGAACAACTCTCACTCAAGTGGAGATAGTCAGGGAATGCATATTCAGTCTCTTTTCTTCTACTCAAAGGGCCATTTTCAGGGGCTGGGGAGATGGCTCAGTAGAACAAGTGCTTCCTTGGCAAGTGCAAGGGCCTGAGATCAATCCCTGGTTCCACCAAAACAAACAAACAAACAAACAAACAAACAAACAAACAAACAAAAAAAAGGGGGAGCATTTCCAAAATATGCCTTACACAGTATTCTAGATGGTTCAAGCATCTCTTTCCCAGAGCCACCTACCAATTACACCACCTGTACAAAACTATTTCTCAGGTAATGATTTCATGGAAAATCAAATGATGATGTACAGTATGGTCTTATTTGTATGCAAATCAAAAATAGGTAAAAGTAGATAGATAGATAGACAGATAGACAGATAGATTGAGATGCATGGGTGATAACAGAAAAGCAAGAGAATAGTTAATGTGACAATTAAATTGCATAGCCAACCTGATTGGTGTTATGGTTTATATCTAAATGTCCACCTAAAGCTTGTGTGATCATAGGCACGATCTTAGGGAAGGTGATTGGATTGTGAAGAGTACACACCTGGTTTGTTGTTCGGAGCCAGGATTTGGTTAGAGGAGACTGCCCATAGAGTTGGAGAGAGGTCTGGAGTGTATGACTCCCTCAATTCTTCCCTTTGTGGTCTCTGCTCCCTCTTTGCCACACCACAAGTAGCTCTCGTTAGGCATGCTGTCCTGCCTTTAAGCCATTTGACTATGGACTGAAGCATGAGCCAAAATATACTTCTCCTCCTTGAAATGGCAGGTGTCAGGGACTTTATACAAAGGACAAAAGACTAAGACACTTGGCTCGTGAGCTGCACAGGGAGTTAGTAAAGCACACTTCTGTATCTGTTCAGGTGGACGACAGAGGCATCTCTGTGCACACTATAAGTCGGCCTTGGCCCTTTTCCTCGCTGGCCCTGTTCTCGTGCTCTGACTCCCATGAAATGAGCATCTTTGTCCTGCCGTGTCGTCCACCGTGGCACTCCTGCCCCGAAGCCAGCCAACTCTAGCTGAAATCTCTGAAGCTCTAAACCCAATTAAGTTGTGGGAGTCAGGCATATTGTCCCAGGGACAGGAAAGCAGACCAATATGGTCAATGCAAAGTCAATGCCATACTCTCCTAGGAGAAGGCAGGAAACTCTAATATGAGGAAAGGTTGTAGTTTTATTTGTTTTATTTTTAAAATCCTGCTTCAGGTTTATTTGTACAAAGAGCACAGGAGGACACCAGCCCCCCACAGATGGCACCCCAGGGGTCACACCAGTCCTTCTGTTTTTACATCAGCAGGCAAGAGGCTTTTACTGTGGAGCCTTCATGGGAGACTGGGACCTTTGGGGGCCTTGGCAGGAGCAGAAGCTGGGGCCTGGGCCTGGACTGGAGAAGAAGCTGGAGCCTGGGCCTTGGCTGGAGCCTGTGCCTTTGGCTGGCAAGGCTTGTGACCCTTGATAATGCAGGCACAGATATGCTTCCCAAGCTTGGGGTGTGCAATGCAGGCAAGCTGAGTGAGCCTGTGGTTTATTCCCTTGGAATGATCTTAGGCTTGACCTCCTTGGGCTTGCTGAGGGCCTTGATAGCCTAGATGCACGCATTCATGGCCTTTGCCTGCATCTTCTTGAAGCCCTTCTTGTCGCGCTTCTTGTCAGCATGCATGTTCCTAAGGACCTTGGGATCCACCTCCTTCAGAGCTTTGTGTCTTTGTAACCAAGGTTTCTTTTTCTCTCTCTCTCCCGTTTCTTTTTTGGCAGACCCAGGGATTGAACTCAGGCCCTTGTACTTGCCAGGGAAGTGCTTATTCCACTGAGCCATCTCTCCGGCCCTGACTGAGGTTTCTTGATGGCATTTCTATCTCATTTTCATGACTGGTTGTATGTGGTGTGGTTTTTGGACTTGGCCATCACTGTACCTCCAAGGCAAGAGTGGAGATCAGAGGGGAAACTGTGGCTGCCAAGCGCCTGGAGTCCGGTGTTGTAAGTTTAAGGATACTAGTCTTGTTTTATTTTTTAAGCTGTGTTACATGTGTTGTATATGCTTTACTCTCTCTATAAATGATCAGTCAACTACTTTTTAGTTTTAGGATCCTTTTAGAATTACAAATATTATTTTAGATTTTAAGGGATTTTTGTTTATAAGCATTACCTTGAATTATATCTATCTACTGCATTTAAGAGTAAACCTGAACAATTTTTAAATATTTATGTTTATTTGCTTGAAATTACAATTAACTCATCACCTATAGCATAATTAATTTCATTTTTATGATTTTTTTTTCTTTTGAGAAGTTTACTTCCCTTTTCCAGTACCTATTGCTCCTTTTGCATCTTATTTACTCTCAATTTTTTACACTGGGGAGACAACATGATGTTGACATATGTGAGTCTGATTTCTTTCATTTGTGAATATGGTCTTTCAAAAAGAAAGAACAATTAGGATGGGGGAAAGAAGTGAAGAAGGAGGGGAATAGATAAATAGACAATTTAATTACTAAGATAATTTTACTACTAATTTCCATTAGCGTTTACAGTGTTTGATCAAGTTTGCATCCCTATATCTTATAATCTGACAAACTACTTTGAAGATAACATTATATAGTATAATAATCATTGCTAATTCCATGTCATTTTGTTTAGAAATTCTGCACCACGTTCATTGTTTCTTTCTCTTTAAAATAAAAGTCAAATAAAGTTTTCTAATACAAAAGTGAAACACAATAACATTTTATTTTTATAAATTTAAAAAAAAAATAAAATCATTTGACAGGCTCTAATATAATAGCAAGGGACATTAACAACACTCTTTTGGCAATGTTCAGATCATTCTGACAAAATCAACGAACACATGGTAGTATTCAACTATAGTTTTGAACAATGAGTCCAAAGGATACCTACAGGATATTCGAAAGTAAATATTCTTAAAACTACATGAATTCTTCTCCAGCACAAACTGCACAGTAGGCCACAAAATGTCTCCACAAATAAAAAGTGAGAATATCAAGCCCATTTGATAACCATATTCAAAATGAAGGAACTTGGAAAGTATATAAATGCAGAAAAGTCTTCCGACTGGGGAACGTAGACAGTACGTTATGGTTAGTTGATACAAAATGGTGGGCATTTTTCTAAACTCATGGTAAATATATTGTAAAATATATACATACTAAGAATTTTCAAAGTTGGTTTGATCAATATGGAGTATATTCAGCAGTATTTTTGACATTTTTCTTTAGAAAAAGAACTAAATGAATTTTATAAATTTTGTTACATATAGTGTTGAAATATTGAGTGGCCAAAGTGAACTGCTGTTTGCCTGATGGTAAACCAACACACTACTAAAGATATCAAAAGGTTTCTTTTGTAATATTTTACCTCTGACTTGTTAAGTGAATTCTTTGCATGTTTAAAGTGGAATCCATTAATTAGAACTACATATTTTTTCCTCTTTTAATTTGAGCCCCACCATATAGATTTCTTCCTTAGGAATATCCCCTTTTTGGGACATCATGACGTCACTGTGTTTGGCCTTTTGGTTTTCTGTTTTTAATACTTATCTCCCTTCAAATACAAAAGTACAATATGAAGCCTTCATTTGATCTCCACAGTTCATCTCATTTCAGATGTTTATGGAAGAAGCTCTTCATTGAAAGTAGTGCTGTAAATATTCTGCCATAGGATTCCTTCTGTCTACATGCTTCCTCATTCAAGAATTTGTCATCACACTGCACAGGCTGTGTCTTTGACAGTGGGTGTCCAATTTTTATCCGCTACTCTTTATTTTATGGAGTTATATCAATACTATGGGCCCAAGGCTGTGATATGGAACCAGAAGGCTGTTTAACTTTTGAAACCTTGTGTGGGATTGATGGTGGTGCCGAGGTATAAAAGGCTAGTATGAGTGAGAAAAGGAGAGAGCACATGCAGAGACTTGGAGGTGCATAATGATTACTTTTTAACTTGGCAAGATGTATCTCTCAATCCTGTGGCTTTGGTGAGAGTATGCAGAGAGTATGATAGCAAATAATGTATAAATTTTTTTGCATTCATGCACATCTGTTGGAAGACTTTAAGTGAGTTTTATTCTTAGATAACCCACATTAGTGGAATGTGTTAAGTGAAATGATATGTGTACTTCCCTTCTCCCTTCGCCAACTGCTGTGAATGCTATATGTGTGTTACTGATATGTAAGTGTGGTAATGTGAACTGAAACTGATAGTCTGAGAACATGGACTGAGCTTGGGGTGTGCTTTGCAGGAGTGCATGGAAGGAGAGTTCACCAGTGAGCTCAGCTGTCTCAAAGAGGTATCGAAGTTCTCATGTCTGTTAGCTCCCCATAGGAATGCTGTTTGCTGCAGTTCTGTGTCTTGTGCTTGGATTTTTTTTATAAGAGTTGTCAATGTTGGAAATTCTTAAAACTGATTTAAATTTTAGAAAATCATTTTAATTTTTAAATACTCTCCTGTGTCTGTCTTAACAGAAGCAATCTATAATCTCATATCTGATCTTGTACTTGGTCTATAAAACTATACTATTTGATTCAAGAACATGAAAAAAATCTACTCTTAAATATTATGCAGGGGAAAATGGTGGATTCCTTAAATTTTAAAAATCCAGTTATTTACATTATTTTACCCTTAATTTGACAAATGGTAGCTCTTAAAGGTTAGTGGAAGTATGACATCTAAAACTATCAATGAATTTTTAAAATACTCTGCTATGTGAAAACCCAGTAGTTTTCTTTCACTCTGAATGGTTCTTTTCTCATGCATCATGTTAAGATGTTGAAAAATAATGGTTCACTGAGTTATACAGATTTTCAAATGCTGCCACTTTTACATTTACAATATTAAGAAAATGTCATCAATATCACCCCTAATATCTATCATCAGAAGAGTCTTTAAATATTAGGAGTGCTCAGGCATTTACTGGGGAATATACATTTTCCTAAATGACAATTATTTGCTTCAAAGCACAAACTTTATGATGAACAACAAATGCTATCAAGTGTTTTCCTTGCAGTGTTAGTTTTAATAAAATTCATTTTTTTTGAGAAAAATCCACCAGCTGCCCAAATCTGAATAATCTTAATCTGTCACTCACTTTTTCAAGCGCAAATGGTGCTTGACAAATGAAGTAGCTAGTTCAGCTCACAGCTCAAAGGCACAAAGACAATCATCATAGGGCTGGGGAGATAGCTCGTCAGTGTAACTGCCTGCCTGGCAAGTGCAAGGAATTGGGTTCAATTCCTGGTTTTGCATGCGATGTTGGCATTGTGGCATGTCAGCCACTGAAACCAGGTGTGGTGATGCACACCTGTAATCCCAGTTCTGGGCAGCTGAAACAGGAGGATCAGTATGAGTTCTGGCTGCAAATAAACAAATAAATAAATGAAAGTTGTTCTTTATGTGTGAGTCCCATTTGACTACTGATACTTGAGTCAAGATTTAATAAAATAAACGTTTTAGAACTTCATCAAAAATATTCCTAAGAAAGCTGCTGTTCTTTTATCTACATAATGATGAAGGCTATCATGCTTGTTGCTATAGTTTCATCATTGTCTTGGAATAGATTTCAGCACCCCACTATTCTTGCATGACTATTACAACTACAAGCAAGGTGAAGAGAATATGTGATGCTTTAATATTACTAAGAACACAGGCTAGGGAGATTGCTCAGTAGAATAAGCGCTTGTCTGGCAAACACAAACGCTTGGGTTCAATCACCAGTTCTGAAAAAAAAAAAAAAAAAAAAAAAAAAAAAAAAAAAAAAAAGGGCTTGACCTTTTAAGAGTCTTAGGGAACTATAGACCATAATTTGAGACTCTTAAATTTTATTTACTGATCAAAGAGACAAAGTTCCTAAGTTGCTAAACAAACATTTAATAGTCTTTTCACTTGCTTTGTTAACTGTATAAGAAACCAACTTCTTGTTGCATGGGATCTCATTTTTCTCCCCTTTGGTCACTTTCTTTCCTCCCCCACCACCACGGTACACATGTCTCCCTTAATGAACCCACATTGGCACATAGTTAACACCCAAAGCCTATAATTTACATGAAGGTTCAGTCTTTGTATTGTATGTCTTATCTGTTTTTACAAATGTATAATGATGTATATCCTCCACTGTGGTACTGTACAAAATAGCTACTGCCTTAAACATCTTCTGTACTCTCCCAGCTCATCCCACCTTCCACCGTAATCCTTTGAAATCAGTGATCCATTTGTTGTCTTCATAATTTTGTTTTCTTCTGAAAGTTGTATCCAGATTTCCTCCACCTCTTCGTGTTGAGAGCTCATTTTTCTTTTCTACTTTCAGATGTGTCAACATTCGTGTATTAACCTACTCAAGGATATCTTGGTGGCATCTGTGTTTGGAAAAGTATGAATAAACCTGCTATAAAAATCTGTGAAAGTTTTTTACATCAACATAGGTATTCCACAAACTTGAGTAAGTAGTAGAGTGGCTTTGCTAAGTTGTATGGTCATAGTATGTTGATTGTTGCAACAAATCATCGTGCTGTCTTCCAAAGTGGCTATGCCATTTTGCATCCTTACCAACAATGAATGAGAGTTCCTGTGGTTCAACTTCCTCCCCAGTGGTTGGCATTGTGTTACCCATTTGGAACAGTCTCACAGATAGGTGGTGGTATCTCATTTCAATTTGCAATTCTTTACTGACATACGATATTTAAATACCTTTTCATGTGCTCCATTATCATCTATATGTATTGCTTGGTGAGATGTCCAGGGTTTTGTCCATTTTTAAATGTATTGTTGTTTTCTTGTTGTTGAAGTTAAGATGCTCTTTGTAATTTTGGATTTTTTTTTTCTTTAAAACATTATTTGCAAATATATTCTCCCAATCTGCAACTTGTCTCATCCCTTTGAAAATGTCTGTCCCAGAGCACAGTTTTTAACTTTAATGAAGTCAAGCTCTTCTTTCATAAATTATGTCTTTGGTCTTATATCCAAAGAGTCATCACCATACCCCCAAATAATTAAGTTTTTGATTATGCTGTCTTCTGGAGATTTTATAATATTATAAGCCAGACATGAGATAACACTATTTTAACTTGAGCATGTTTTGACATTGCTTAAGAATCAACTCATTAAACTTCAGAATTTTTTAGATATCAAACAAAAGCAATCACCTTCAAAACATGTTTACTAAGAAAGTGTCAAAAAAAAAAAAGGTCTGTTGAGTACTTACTCTAGGAATGGGATGAAGGGTGAGATAAAAGTCAAGAATGTCAATTGAAGATACAGCTATTTTAACTTAACCACTTTAAAACATTGGCAAATACTTGACCCATGTCAATAGAACTGTGTCAAGATACTGTGTTTGGGTCATCATTGCTATGAAAATGCAAGTTAGCAGCTGGAAACTAGTGTGAGGGAAAATCTAGTGTAGTTTAAATGTTCCAATTGGTAAACCCCAGAGCGTATAAATATGATTCCTGGATTTCTGAACTACCAGCGCTTTATTTTGTTTTGTGTTATGAGCCAGAGACTGTAGCTGTTGTATCCTTGCTGTTTTTCTCTGTGGGGTTGCCTGACTTTCAAATAACTATGGCCCTGTTTATGTTCTTTCAGCTCATGCATTTCGTATCCCTCATTTGTTTCTAGAGTGAATATTTCATGTAGATTTCCTGTATCATTTTTAGTGATTCATAGTCTCATTGTATATGCCAACATTTTTCATGCTTGGTTTCAGGCCCCAGTGTAGTATTTTTGGAGAGCATGTTCGGCTGGATTTGGCTTTTCATGTGGCCAAAAATTAATCCAACAACCCACAAACAAAAACAATAATAAATTGGTGGGTAGATGCTATGATTTAACCATGTGTTTTGTTCTCACTGAGAATCTCTTGGGTAATTTTGAAAAACAAATTAAAAAGTAATGAATTTCTAAACAATTAAGGGCTGTACGTGTATATGTAGCAATTCCTTTTACCACAATATTTGCAGTGTTTTTAGACATTTGTTCCTAATTCTTTCAATCAAAAATTTCATAGTAGTATTTATAATGTCACTATATATCTCCTTCTATGACCAAAATATTTTTAAATACATGAAGTTGAATTTTAACCCAAGGTGAATCAAGCATGGTTGGTTTTTAATATGTCAGTTTTGAAATTGTAGAGCTGTGGTTTGCTCTACCAGTTAATTTTATTTTTGTTTTCATTTGTGATGTATGTTCATTTTTATGGGATCTTTCTTTCTTTTTACAGTCATTCTGCACTATTTTGCTAATCGTATCTGATAACCTAAAAAATTCATAGTAATGGTTTTTCAGTGTTCATTATTTTATTTCTATGAATTTTGAAATGACATGGTGTTTTGATATTGACTGGAAAATAGTTTTAAGAATACTTGCTTCCTTAACAATTCAGCAGAGTGATAAGATTCCATATCTGGATGTAATATTTTCATATCTGACAATGTAAAAATCAGCTAAACCACAATTTTTTAAGAGTTATTTCATTCTTTCAATGGTGTCATTGCTGAAATCAAGTGCTGAAAAAAATCATTATTTCACATGATCAAACATATAACTAACCTGTGAGATAGCTAAGCTTTGTGACTCTCATTATGCCCTTTGCTTCAAAAAATATTTTATATTACTTAAAGGCAACAAATATAGTGCAAAAGACCTTGGCTTTAAATCATAAATCAGAACTCCTAAGTTTGAATTCCACATTTGCAATGTACCAGTTATTGTACCACAAACAATTTACTTAAACTAAAATTCATTTTAAAGCAAGTGGGGCTCGTGGTTACTATGAAAATCAAATCTGAGTGATTGTGTTGAAGAGTTGGTGCCAGTTCTGATCTTGGCACTAAAAGGAAGGACAAGGCAATGTGGTTCAAGCAGCAACACGTCTTTTCATTCCTGTGAGATTTATAGCTTGCACTGATTTAGATCTAGAGTGTCCCCCAGGTCGTCTGTGTGCAGCAGTGGGGCTCTGGGAAGGAGGTTGCATTGTGAGGGTAGCTGAATGTGCTTTTAAGAGGTTGAGCCAGACCAAAAGATGTGGGACACTGGGGCGTGACCTGGACGGGCACACTTCCTTCTCTGGTTCCTCTTTTCTCTCCTCATTTTCTTTTCACTTCCTACCTTGAGGTGCTCACCTTTTCTTCTCTCCTATCATCATGTTTCTTTCACGGAGCCAGGTGATCATGAAGCAAAGCTATTGAGACTGCGAGCCAAATAACCTTTCCTCCTTTCAGATGTGCCTGTCTAGCATTTTGTCTTAGGCATGGCAAAGTAAGATCAAGATTGATACCAGAGAAGTGGGGTGTCTATGCTGGATCAGGTGGCTCAGAAGCCCCTAGGAACTGGTTTGTAGGGAAGAATTCAGAAAGTTTTGAAGTGCGGCCTAGAGCAGCCCTAGAATGCTATAACCTGAGCTTAATGGAGATTCTGATTGGAGCTCAGAAGACCAGAATATAACAGGTGTGACGATAGTAAAGGCCAAGCTCAGGAAGTCTCGGTTGGGAATAAGGACTGAACTCACTCGGTAGCCCAGACTGGCCTCCAACTTCCAGTACTTTTCCTGCCTCAAGCTCTGTGTGCTGAAATTACATGTGTGTGCCACCATATCTGATTTAATGCTGGGGAAAATGTGTCTTCATGCTGCCCACGGCCTGAAACTTCGCAGGAGACTGAGATTAAGGGAAATGGTCTAATTAGTCTGGCAAAGAAAACTCTGAAGCAGTTCAGCATTGGGTCTGTGGCATGGGTACTTCTGTGGCTGCTTTAGCTGTTACAAATAGCTAGTTCTATAATAAGAATCAGAAACAAATGGCAGGGCCAGACAAATAACTCAGTGGATTAAAGTGTCTGCTTAGGCAGACACAAGGGCAGGGAGTTCGATCCCCTGGTCTGCCGGACCAACCCCACCCCCGGGGTACGCTGAACCCCCGGGGTATGCTGAGACTGTGATTGAGATCACGTGTGGTGGCCCGTGCCTGTAATCCCAGCACTTGGGAGGCTGCAGATGGGAGGATCACTATGACTCTGATCTGTGCAGTGAGACACCGTACACCCTGTCCTAAATAAATAAATAAATAAATAAATAAATAAATAAATAAATAAGAAACAAATGGCAGTGCCAAATGATTTGAACAGGTTGCACTTTTGCCAAATAGAAGTCTCCAGCAAGTTGGATCAAAGGAAAACATGGTTGCTTGAAAAGGCTAGCATTAAAAAGAAGCCAAGTAACTTACATCAGGACAAAAAGAAAGATGAGTTCAAGGTATCTCAGGAATCAGCAAGATTTCACCCTTTGGAGGCTCAAGGATGCAAAACTGTACCACTTTTATCTGAAAAGAGAGCCCCTAAGCATTCCAACTGGGAAGGGCTGCTAAGAAGCTGGTTCCCCAATATTCATTTCATCATGCTCAGCTATTCAGAGACTTGGCAGCTTCTGTATCTCAGTGTGAGGGCAATGCAGGTCCTGCTCTAGCCAGCAGGAGACTATGGTCTCATCCATACAGTGCAAGTTTTATAAGCGCATGGAATTCAGATGCCATGGGATCACGGAAGCTACCATCCAACTTTCAGAAGAAGGCCTAGAAAGTCAGGCAGTGTGTCCCTGGGAGAGAAGCATGTGAAGTGGAGCCTGTGAAGCTGGCTATGTAACAGGAATCCCAGGAAGTTGGAGATGTCAACAACATGGAATGTGCTCTGAGAAAAGCTTCAGAAAGAACATGAAGCCACCTTAAGAAAGAAGTCATAAGGAATATAATGCCATAGCATTCGGTAATGCCCACGCTCTTTGGAGTTCACATCTTGCCATTATTTCCCCCAAGTGTTGAACATGGTGCTACAAGATTTAATATTTTCCCTGCTGAGTTCCTGTCTTTCCTTGGTCCTATTCATCTCTAACCCTAACTGCTATGTTTTAGACTATATAACCATTCCATGCTATGTTGGAAGTATTTAAATTTATTTTATAGGTACTCATAGCTAAGAGTTTGCCTTGCATCTCATAAGAGACTGTGTGCTTGCATTCTTCGACAATGGTGACACTGTCAAACTTTGGTAATTACTGTAGATGGACTATGTGTCCTTTTCATAAAGAGATAGGCATGTGTCTTTTAGGGACAAGGAGCAGAATCTTACATTTTAGATCTGAATTTCCCCCAAAGTTTGTGTGTTCAGAGATGGGGCTTTTGAAAAGTGACAGTACACAGAGGTACTATATTCTTTGTTTTGTAGCTAACTGTGTTAGAGACAGGGCCTGATCAGAAGTGGTAAGTAATTGAGGGTGGGACTCAGCAAGGTACATCTTCTTCCCTATCCCCTCTATTCACTCTGTTTCTAGGCTGCCATGGGCTCAGAACCTTTTCCTTGAACCCACATAATCATGGACACTGATTCTATTTAATTTGTAGATGTTGGGTGTTTTGTCCCAGTAACAGGAAAGGACCTAAGACAAATCTTGTCAGAAGCAATGTGACATTATGTATCTCCTGATGTCCCACAGGGTCTAAGCACACAAGGTTAGCACAAATGGTAATTTACTCAACGTTTTTTTGAGTTTACCTGAGGTCATTCCATGAATAGAAAGGAATGACTAGAAGGTCAACATGTGAGTACTGGGTTCTATTCACTATTACATAATGAATTTTGAATATGTTAATTTATAACTTAAGGTCCTTGAAGCCAGGAGAAAAGCTCACCTCTTCAGTTTTCTTAATCTGCTTTCCCAAAGCTTCACCACTCAACACATACTGGAGTCACTGCCCTAATTGGGAAAACTTTCTGAAATGTTCAGATTCAAGATTAGAGAATAGATACTCTGTCAGCATTTCATTCTTTCAATCAACATTAATGGAATGATCAATATTTCAGGTGTTGTGTAAAATATTTTTCCTCTCCTGTATTCACTTCACAACATCTCAGGCTCCTCTTTTTTGCTCCCAAGTTCTTACTAAACATGCAGAACCATTTCAGAATCTCACTTTCAAAGTCATTCTTGGTTTGAAAGTAGGTGCAAGCAAAATGTCTTCCTTTCTTGTTTGATGAGACAAAGTGAGTCAATGTTGAGAATGGGCAAGAGGGCTGGGCCCTGCCCCTGGACTATCTGGGGGAGAGAGTGGCAGGCTGAAGAGATCCAGCTTCCTTACTTGGTGGAAAAGGTAGAGAGGCTGCCCATGGTTCATGGTGATTTCTACTCTTAAATCAAATAAACCCAGACCTCCCAGTTTCTGAATGGAGTTCCCAATTACAAATAACTTTGTGTTCATTGTCCACTGCAAAAAGAAAAAAGTGTCCTTTTGTGTCCCTGAGGGGACTTTATCTTCCTTGCACCTTGACCTCTTTGCTGCTTTGTGGTTCAGAATCTCAGTGCATGCCTACCCAACACCCCGATTTCGGCGTGCCTTGCTCCTCAGGTCTTGCCCTCTCACCCCCTGTCATTAAACCAGCTTTCCCATGAAAGGTGGCCATTCTCCCATCAATGCTGATCAATACTGTAACTTCAGGGGTTTCAGAACCTATATAAGAAAAATTTGAATAAATTGGGGAAAAATAACAGATTTTCATAGTAATGAGAGTTTACTTCCTCCACAACACTAACAACTGCTATTGGAATTCACATGAGAGCTCCCAAGCATTTCTGAGAGATAGAGATGAGAGACCCTCCTGCATTTCGAAACCTCAGGTAAAAAAGAAATCAACTGGCAAGCCATCCTGTCTGTAAAGCAAGCAGTGCGAGTCCAGCTTCCTCTCATCTGGAGGACTTTCTTGCTCAGCAGCACCTGTCCACAAGCCCTTTTTTCCGCACAGATGGAAAACTTCCTGCCATCCTGGGCAGCACATGGCAGAGGTGAGACAGCCATTGCCCTCCTGGCCACCAGTGATGACAACCTGACAGCAGGCCAGCTGGGCTTTCTAGGCTGTCACCAAAGATGTCAGGGGTGCTTTTGAAGCTCAAGACTCTAAGTTTCTTTTACATGAACTAAAGGAACTTGATTCTGTTTCCCTCTCTGTTTTACTCTGTCTTCTTTGACTAACACTTTTGCCTAGTACAAATATTACAGGAGCCTTCGATATAATAAGGACCAAAGAGTAAATCCTTTGGTTGAAGCCAGTGTAAGTGATGGAGATACTACAGAGTGTATCTATCTGCCAAGCTCTCTTGCATTATCTCACCCAATTAAAGATTTCTAACCAGCCTCTGGGAATTCAGCTTGACAGCACAAAAACCTTGGGCTGGAAGGTATGTTCACTTTAAGCTCCGTGAAGGAGTCGACTGCAAGCATCCTGAATCCCTATGGAATGATGTGGTCTGGCAAATAGGAAACACTAAAAGGAACCCAAAAAAGATTAAAACTAAAAACCTATATATAAATATATTTTTATATTTGATTAATAGATGATTAAAATATTTTCAGATATCATGAAATCTCTCTCTCTTTTTGAGATGAGAGCTCCATGAACCAATAGTGTTGGATTTTAGCTATTAACCATATCTTCTGACCATTTACTTAGCCTTGCTCTGCAGGCATGTGAAAGCTCAATCTCAGCTTCACTAGGACTCATCTGAGACAGCAAATGTAAATGTCTTTCAAATGTGGAGGCAGCTTGTTTATACAGGAATAATTGCTTCCGTGCAGTGTCCTCTTGTATGGCAAAACTGGAAGAAAATGCCGAGTAGGCAGATTTTTCCTTCTTTTGCGTTAAGAAGGAATTTAGAATCTATTTCTGTCTTCCTTTGGCCTTGCATAAAACTAAAGGTTTTCTTCCCAAGCTTAGAACTAAATTTAAAAAAAAAATTAACTTTGACTTTTTCCCTGATCTTCCAAAGCAAGTCTAGGTGATTCTCTTTTATGTCCTTAAATTAGGGCAACTAGGGGGAGATGAGTGGATGGTATTGTGCCAGCTTCAAACTGCTGTGAGAGGTGTGAACAGCCGTCTCTTTATTGTTCGCTTTCTCTTTCTCCACTCTTCCTCCCGCAACCCCTGGGGTCTAATGCTAAGTCCGCATCTTGCCAGGAAAACTGTAGCTGGAGGCGTCACCGGATCCCGGGGCAAGCCATCAGGTGGCTGATTCACCAAGGAGCCTACCAGCTGTTTGACTTCATTACCATTTATCATTATGTTTGCCTTAAAAAATTTCTTTAATCACCTAATACTATTTTTATTGGCCTGTCAGAATGTGGGGGAGAGTAGACGGGAATTCATCTCATGTCTCGTAGAACATTATTTGGGTAAAATATTAGGACAAGTCTATACCTTCCTCCTTTGAAAAATAAGATACAAACCCAATTAAAGTTAAGTGATTATTGAAATGCATCTAATTAGTATTAACTTACACATGTCAAACTATAATGGCAGCTTCCATAGCAAAAAAGAAATCCTGTTTGGCGTTGATATAAAAGATAATTGATAGCACAAGAGCCTCGCCTTCTCAGGCAATTGCTTGAGAAAGCACCTTCACAGCTCACAGCACTCTCTCCCATTGGGTTGGGGGACATTTTTGTCAATCTGACAAGATCTGTCACATATTATCAGACAATTGATCACCAACTCCCTGCAAGTCTTAATCCATCGTTTGATCACACATCAAGAAAAATTGCTTTTTATGTCTTAACATCTTGGCCAGGAGAAAAGGGGGGAAAGGCAGGACTCAGGCTTCTTGCTCCAGCTCATTACTTTCTTGCAAATGATAGATGAATTCAGTAGACAATTTAACTTTAAAATGATCTTTTCTCCCCTTTTCAAATAAGCAAATACAAAAAGCTCTGCAGCACAAGCTGTGTGGAAAGAGAGTTTGCCTGCTGTTCTTTTTTGTATCTCTATAATAGGTGTCAGTGTGTGGGTAAAGGCATGTAGGGTTAGTAAATATGTATTTACTAAGTAATACTGCATCTGCTTCTAAATAATAGGATTTAAAGTGGACACACAGAGAGAGACTAACTTACACTCTCCAGGGCATAGCTATAATCATTTTAGAGCACTTATGTTATATATAAAATAATTTGAAATGACTTCTGCTGCACAAAGGAGCAATAGCAAAAAAAAAGAGTATTACATAATGACACAGTAAAACCAATGCTAAAGAAAAGAAATTATATTCCCCACCTTGAATCCAGTTATATTGTCAAATTCTTACATATAGCAATATATACTGTAGCTTTTTCAGAATGTTGCAAAATCTAACGATTAAAAAAAAAACTGGTTTTCTTTCTAGTATTTGACTTAATACCAAAAACAAAAGAACTTATGATAATCAATAAAAGAATAGCTAGACACTCAAAGTTTTTGAGTGATTCATTTTGTGTCATCAACTTCCCCTTAAAACTTATTGTCTTCTTGGAGGCTAGGAAGGAAATTCCCCAATTCCCATGCTCTTTTCTACCTATCTAATACCTCCAGGGAATGTTTCATTGTTGTACATCATCTGTAATTTAAAGACACAGAAGATAGAGATTCAGTCTTTCTTTGCTTAAGTAAAATGAAAGAAGTTAGAGGTATGGCTGGTGAGATAGCTCAGCGCACTAAGGGCCTATTTAAGGAAGCATAGGGAATGGGGTTGGATCCCTGGCATGAAGGCCACGCCCACCCCAACCCCAGGCATGGTTAGCAAGCCACCAAGTCTGGGTGGTGCATACCTGTAATCCCAATGCTGGGAGGCTGAAAAACAGGAGGATAACTAGGAGGCCAAGCTGCATACTGAGACCCTGTACCAAATAAATAAATTTTTTAAAAAAGAAGTGAGAGGCATTAATCACTGTGTTTCCTATATCACAGCAATGCAATTAAATAATAGTATTTTTAAATACTAGCCACAAAATTAAATAGTCAAGAAGAATATGGCTGGCCTATAATTATCAATATGGGGCAAAAACTGTGAAGCCAGGAGGTGTACCCCAATTGTCAGCAGTCTGTGTTAGACACGAAAGAAGTGCTTCAAAAATACTTGTTTTACAGAAACTCAAATAAAACACATGATTAACAAGAAGAATTAAGCCAATGTTACTTTCCTGGTTTCGACCACTGTACTTAAGTATGATGCCACCTCTGCGAGAAGGTGAAGGTAGGCTGCATGGGAATCCTCTATTCTCTTTGCAGTTCAAAGTATTTTAAATATCTGTTGGAAAGCAAATAAATCTCTAACCCCCTAAGCATGTTGAGTGTGCTGCCCTTCAATGCGTTAATGCCCAGGGGCTGCTCCAGGAGTTCTCCGTGCCATCTTCTTGCCCCCACTGCACCTCTTTTCCACTGAGAGCCTCTTGGTGGAGGCCCAGCTGATCCTGCCCCTTGTTCTCTGACTGCGCTTCTTATACCCATCTAACCAGAAGGCACTCTTAGGGCACATGAGAAACTTCATCCTGCTAGTTCCTACGGGCCCACTCAAAGGCACAGTTTCATACTTAAAGTTTTTCTTCTTTTTAATTTGTTGACCAATTTTGCATGCTTATATCTAGTAATCTGTACAACTAATTTGAAGGCTACAATATGCAATATAACTGCTGAATTCATATCATTTTGTTTAGTGAAATTCTGTATCATTTCTAAATTTTTATTCTTTTATTCTCTTTATAAAAGAAAAAATGCATTTACACACACACACACACACACACACACACACACACATACACAGAAATTTTGGTTCAGATCTGCCTCTGCCCCCCCCAATTTACCTTGCTCTATTATCGTAGAACGCCGTCTAAGCATTTGATTTCTCTTTTTCCCAGTGGTGTTCGTGCATGCATGCATGCATGTGTGCGTGTGTGCATGCATGTGTGTGTGTGTGTGTGTGTGTGTGTGTGTGTGTGTGTGTGTGGTTGGAGGGGAGCATGCAGAGTGAAGATGAAGTTGAAATTTAGTCCATGGTAAAGTGTGTCTGAAATATATTTCTTCTGGGAACAGCCATTTTTCAGGAGAGAAATGCAACCTAGTTCATTAAATCCATCAAACTGAACTCATCTGCCTCGCTGTTTATTTCCTGAAGATATGACTTGCATCTCCACTGTGTAGTTGGCTCCATATCTGCTTTCATTGTCAAGTATCAAGAGCATTATTCTTGTCAAAATAGATAACAAGGGGAGTAGACCTAAATGACGGACTAGTACCAAATGACAGGATCTGGTCATTCATCTCAAACCTAATTTGGAGTCACCTAAGACCCCCAGTGCCTTCCACTCCAACTCATGCAGGAGGAGTATGATGCATTGCTTAGCAACACAGACACTGGGGCCATATTGTTTTGAATCTGGCTTTTCAGGGGTAGTGCCACTGAAAAGTTGCTCCTTCTCTCTAAACCAAAGGTTTTCAATTTTTATAATGGGGATGATGCTTCTACCTAACCCAGGAAGCTTGTAAGAATTATTAGAGTTCATTCTTTGAATCACCAGGGCTTATCCCTAGTTGGCACTAGTAAATGTAACTACTGTTCTCTAATGCTTTTTCTATTCCCTTTTTAATTTCCTTTCTCTAGGGCCCCCTTAACGACCTCCTGAAAGTTCACCATTATAAGAACTTATATTTTAAATCAGAATTTTAAAACATTCTTTGAACATTTCCTTGCACTCTGGAGATAATAAAAGAGAGTTAGTAGAGTCCCAGAAAAAAAGACAGGAAATTAGTCAGTATTAGAGAAGAGACCTGGTACAGATAGACTCAAACTTCTGAATTTCCCAATCACATTAGTCTGTTTGATGACTAGGACTGAATCCTGAAGAACATCACTCTTTGCAGAAACACAGTCACGGACTTGAAACTCTGAGGCCTTGGCTTTTCTTACAGTTTACCCATAGTTCTCTGGCACTGAAAAAGCTGGGATTGTCGCGCACAGCCTCGCCAGCAAGGAAGACGCAACAACCAGTTCTTCTCTCTGCAGTTTATTCAGCCCCTAAAAAAACTGGATTTTTCTTTCTTTCCTTTTCCCTTTTCTTCCTTTCTTTCTTCCCCCTTTTCTTTCTCCCCTTTGTTCTTTCTGCCCTTTGTTCTGAAGCCCGCTCATAGCTAAATACCTGTGGGCCTCCAATCGCGGGGAGCCACGTGTGCACTACCGATAGGTCCAGGTACGCGGAAGCAATGCCATAGTCTTAGCCTTAGCCAAATGAGAAGCTGTTTGCTACGGAGAGCACTCACCCCCAGGGGTGGGGTGTGGGGGGTGGGTGGAAGGCGGAAGCCAGCGCGATCTTTAAGGTGCGGCTGTGCGCAGTTCTCCACATGGGATGGCCCTGGAGTCTGGCTGGATGACACATTGCTGAGAAAGGTAGGCTTTGAAACGTAAGCATTTCCTTTTTATTACACTTCTTAAAAATTTCAACAAATACAAACTGTACATGAACACTAGGCTAACCCCAGCTTCTGTGTGTTAAATGCGGTGTCTACACCAGTAAAATACTCTGGAGTAGCAGTATTTACAAAGTATATTAAGTTTTCAAAAGTCCCTTATTAAGGGCCAGTCTGATAGCTCAGTGGACTAAAGCACCTGCTTAGGCAGAGTGCAGTGGCCGGGGTTTGATCCCCAGCATGCCATGCCTGCCCCACCTCTGGCGTTCGCCGAGATGATGATTGAGATTGGGCGTGGTGGTGCTCGCCTGTAATCCCAGCACTTGGGAGGCTGAATACAGGAGAATCACTCCACTCCATTCTATATAGTGAGACCCTGTAGACCCTGCACTAAATACATTTTTTAAAAAGTCACTTAGTTTTCCAGGGATGAGTACTAATTATCTCTTCTTGGAGTAATGGCTTCTCAATCCTAAACAAATGGAATCCAATCTACCCAATCCTTTCAGTAGAGATACAAAATCATGAAAACTTGTTGCCTAGGTGCCCTTACTGTAGCTCTAGAAAGGCAATTTTTAAAAACCATCCTTTGTTAGCATTAAGTTTGTGTGATTTGCTGTCCAAGAAGAACTTGGAACAAACAAAGAGTTATAGCTGGGATCAATGTGAACGAGCAATACATTCAAATTAGAAGAGATCAAATTAAATTTTCATGTATCATAAATGAAATATCCATTAGGGACTCCTCAGGTGACCTGCAGGTTCAGCAAATTCTGTATTAAAACTTCCATCTTAAAGGATGGTGGACCCTGACACTCCACATTCCGGGTACTGTGTAGGAAAAGGCCCAGTCAGCCCCAGTAAACAAATGTAACTAGTTTTGGAGAAATGCTATTGACAGTAAAATTCTAATTTTACTCCAGCTCCCAGAACAGATGTACCTCCGAGTCCATAGACTGCAATACTTAACTGCAGCTACTCAGCTGTGACCTTCAGCCTCAGGCTCCCTGCAATAAAATTTTCATGCAACCATATGGAAGAATATTTTAATAGAGATTTACTGTCAGTAACTGTCCCAAAGGAGCAAATAAGGAAGCTGTAACATATTGCATACAGTAAATCAAGGGGACTTCAATGGAAAAACGAAACCTCCCGGAGGCAAGCATCTTTAAAATTACAGGCAACACTTTGTACAAATATGTGTACAAAGGACTAGATTTGCACTCAGTTAAGTAGCTCAAAATGGTTTCGATTTGCAGATATATTTATTTAGAATTTATTTATTGGATTTTATAAGTGGCAAGCACTTACCTGTCAGGGCCGAATGTGTGTGTGTGTGTCTCTCTCTTCCCTAGGGCAAAATGGAAACGTAGGAGAATGACTTTAACTGAAAATCTTACCCAACCAGGGAATGTGGCAGGCAACATAAATTGCACTCTCTATAGCCAGGTTTATTTCAATTCTGGGTGAGGTATTGATGCCAAAGACAAAATATACCCTTAGCCGGTACATAAACAGTCCTGGATAAGTTCCTTGAATGGCCACAGATTCAGTTTAAACCATAATTTGGGCAAAATGTTGATAAAAGCTCTGGGTTGGGAGAAAGAACACATTCAGAGCCCCATCGACATCCTTGATTATGTTTTGCCCAACATTTTTACACATAAACATGTCTCTTTAGATTATCAAGCTATGAAAAGGTAATTTTTGTCCAAGTACATCTTAGGCTGGCTGAAATCAGTAAATCAGATCTCATTCTCATCTTTCCGGACCCTGTGTTTACCTGGAGAGACCCCTCCACAGCACAGAGCCACGGAGGAGCTGAGGAGTGGGAACGGTGCCCACATGTGGCACCTGTCATGGAGCTCCACAGTTGAACTCACTTAGTTACCATCCCTGCACTTTGCTTGGCTTCAACCCTTACTGTTAAGAGCATTTCAGTTTCAGATCTTTGTGTCCTGAGGGCAAACAAGCAGCCTCTCTCCCCTTGTGGTCAATGGATGGAAACTCTAATATGAGGTGCAGTAATTCAGAGATAAATAAACCAAACACTGCTCTTGACAGTTCATATTTTATGGTGGAGAGAAGACCTAAAATTTAAAAACAAACTCTTGTGTGGGAGGCATAGCAAGAATGTTTCATTCATGGTACGTAATGAAGGAAGATCTTTTGGTATAAAACTTAAAATCAAAATATCCAAGTGACTGTGAACAGAGGAATCGAGTGATGAATCTTTATGTTTTGTTAAATGCCCATGGGTTATGGCATTTGACCAAGAGTGACAACATTAGAAGAACTTTCATGTTAATAAATGTGTATTAGGCATTCCTTTTTCTCCTGAAGTAGTTTCACTTACTATAGAACACAGGTAATATACATGCATGTACAAATTCAATTATGTAATAGCACAGTTTATCTGAACCTGGTTGGAAACTGTAATACACAGGAAGAAGGCACGAGATGTCAGTTCGTAGCATCAGGTTAGTGTGCAAATCATATTATGTGGTTAGCATCTAGTTAATGATTCACCAAGATTTCCAGTGTTTCAATTAATGTGCTTTTTTCACAGTCGGATCCTGAACACTGTACATAATAGTACACTACTTCACATTAAAATTGAAATTGAAACTAAGAAGGCCACGCAAACAATGTCAGTCTGCAGTCCCAAAGACAAGTGTAATATATAGTTTGTTCCTGTGAGAGAAATACTGATTGAAATAAATCTCTTGAATCTTGGTCTTAGTGAGCTAAGATCACTTTTAGAATCACACTTTTTGTCTTTAAGTAGAATGGGCAGGTGAAGAAAATTTTTCTCCGTTTTTAATTTTGTGAGTTTACCAAGAAGTATGAGTCATGTCTTATTTTATTGATCCCATCTCTAAAACAAAAGATGTCACAACGCTTACTCATTGAGGGATCGAGTTTTCCCACTATCTCCGGGAAGACCCAGTGACCTTGGCAAGCCCCAGCTTGTTTTATCCAGGTTTGCATAACCTGTCCAGCCACTCTTCTACCCATTCTCTAGGCCAGGCAATTTGTTTTCCCCTCCATCTTCCAAGAGAGTCTACATTCAACTTTTTTACATTCTGGAGTCAACACAGTTCCACAGAAGGAGTTTTTTACACTCTTTATATCTCATCAGACCTTATTTGTCCTTTAAGCCTCAGTTCTTTTTGCCTCTTTGTCATGTACTTCAGACTTGAATTTTCCTACGAAACAGTCAAGTATATATCTGAAAAAAAATTATATTCTTATTTTTGCCACTGGGACTATGCTAAGAAGTTATAATTATTATTATTACAATTTTCCTCCTGTGTGAGCCACTTCCGAAGTCACAAATAATGTGAAAAAATATACCAACATATCCAGGAAGTCTAGAAAAATAAAATCTTCCCAATTAAAAGCAAGTTCAACTGCAATGAGTGAAATGATTTGCTAATTAGGAACATAACCTAATTTGGGATAGATAGGGAGCTACTCACAGCTGGAAGTGATCAAACAGACGAAGTCAAGAATGTGGGAGAAAGATTTCGATAAAGGACAGAAGTTTCTGCTTAATAATTCTAGGATCTCTTCTAAATCTCAGAGTCTATCATCACTTACAATTCATCAACATAAAAAGTAATTTAGCAGTACTGTGAGGTGAATTTTTTACCTCATGAGTGCTTTTAAACTATTGCCAATTGCCATAGATTAGGAGATTAATATAAAAAATTTTGAAAATAACTGACCATTAATTGATTTGTTGATGAAAGTCAAACTGATGGCTTTTCAGACTGGTTTGGGTATCTGGAGATGGCCCCAGATTGCACTGAAAATCAATCTTATTCTCAGACTATGCATTTACAATTTAATTAACCTGTATGCTCAAGTGGAATGACCATTGCACATTTTCATCAACAAACATTTATATTCCCATAAGTCTTGTCACTTTCATGTCTGATTTGTTGGCCTTTGGTGCATAAGGAAGAGCAGTGGAATGTATTGCCCTCTAGGGAGCCCTGTTGCACCACTGCCGTGGTACCCTCCCAAGGACAGGAAGCAAGGCTGTGTTTCTACAGGGGCACATTTTCAGACAGTCAGAACTGGTATTTCACAGGAAGGTACCAATTCAGATAGGCTAACGATAAGCTGGCCATAGTCTGTGCTTAGAGTTTGCGACTTAGGTTTTGCTATTTGTAAATCACCAATATCTTCAACGGTACCACGAAGACACTCCAGCATGTTTGGATTCCAGATGCTTGGGTGAAGTCAACCAAACCTCTAATGATTGCTCTTTATTTTTTATTTCAGTGAAATATTTTGATGCAATTTCAGAGAAACCATGAAATTTGGCCTTCTTAATGTTTGTATTCCAGTGTGGTCCATATAAAAATAATTGAGATTTGGGTGAAAAATGTACCCAGCTGAAAACTGTACATCAGATGTGCACACGTTCCACTTATGATATGTATGTACACTGTTGTAAGAATTCATGAATTTATAACAGTATGAAAAAGTTTTAATTACAGAGCCTTTTAAAGTTAATGTTGGGCCAGAGAGATAGCTCAGCAGTCTAAAACACCTGCTTAGGCAAACTTAGGCAAAGTGCAGGGACCATGTTTGATCCCAAGTACCACAAGCCATGCCAGCACAGCTCCCAGGGTGAACTGAGCCAGCCACAAAAAAAGTTAATGCAGTCCTGCTTCTTTAAAATGAATAAAATTAGATGTCTTTAAGCAAACATATTTCTGGTATATAAGTAAATGAGCGCTTTGAAAGTACTCGAAAGAAGTTTCTTCACTTCTGCTAGATGTTAGGCTTAAAATTATTTTTGCTCTTCTAAATGAGAAACAGTATTTTTTCTACAGGTAACACATGGAGAAATTTCTACCTCATCTTTAAAAAATATGTAATTTTTGAATTAATAATATCTGGATCCAAATTTTAGCATTTAAGACATGTATGAAATATATGCAGTTCAGACTTATAAACTCAGAGATACATTATACTTTCATTGAACATATTCCATAAAAGTCTAATTCTTTCTATTTTAAGTTTCCCTGATTCATGGTTCAGCAGCTTTTAAATTAACCCATGAGATGTTTATGTCCCATCTTCTTTTAAACAAGATTATATCTGTGCCCCAAACTGTATTAGACTGCAGAGAACTGGATGCAAGAGCTGAAGGGACCAGTGGTTATAGTTTGATTACTGTTTGGACACTTAAGAAACAGTGACAAGAAGATGCTTCCTGACCTACTGTGCTAGGGCATGGCAAGGGTGATCCCAAACATAGCCCCCCAAAGACCATGGCTCTTTTTGAGATAAGACACTGGATCTATCTATAACAACAGCAGCATTATTGTTAATTGCCTTTCCTTAACATTATAATTATTTGAGATAGTTCTATGAACTAAAATCAATGCACAACTCTTTTGTGTGGAGGAAGGAGACAGTGAAAAACATGAAATTGTTTTAGATTTTCTCTATTACCTCTCAAAGCTGGCTGCTTACATCTTGTTCAGTGTCATAGAAAATGATTCTAGAGGCTGGGCAGAAGTGCTGATACAAGCTAACTAGGTCTTAATGAGGTATGAGACATCCTGTCTGATTTTAGGGTAAAACCAATATCTAGCAAGACCTCCCCACAAGCTCTATCTCCACTCTTTTCCAACACGTATTCCCAGAACATGAGTAACAAGATTTCATTTGCGTTGGAGCCTTTCCAGAAATTAACAGTGTTAAGAAGAACTATTCTATTAAATTGGGACAGTGTCCAATAAAAGCAATGAGTGACTGGAAAATGGACTGCTTTAGTGCTGTTCAGTAAAACCATCATGAATGTTCTTAATTATGCAATTTCAACCTTCCTGTGTAATTGGCTGATTCTATATTTTTTTCTCTTACAGTATACAATAATTGGAATTGGGAGTCAGAGTCTTTGAATACTTTTATATTTAACTAATGTTCAAAGATGATAAAGCAAAATATGTAAGAGTACAGGATGATGTGGTCTCCCCTTGATAACCAAAGAATGTGAAGATTCAGAATTAACAATAATATTAAAATGATTGCACCCTTAAGAGGCATCTAAGGTCTGTGCTTGAGCATGGAGTGTTTCATCTTTCCAAATCGTTAGTAGTCTGTAGTTTTGGATAGTTATTACAATCAAAATCTCAAGATACAATCAAAATCTAAGAGGTAAACATATAATTTTTCAAAAGATGTAGAAGAATACCTAGTGATGGCTTTCTCTTTTCTGGACCTACAGCAATAGCCACCACCATCATGGTCTCGGAGACACTTTATGCAGTTCAAGCAGGGAGGTTTCAGTCTTTGTTTCTTCCTTTCAATGTAAAGGGCAGTATTCTCAGCCAGGATTCCTTATTTGACCTCTTAGTTTTAGAAATGAAGATACACAGTGAACAAAACCCAACCCTCTTGGCTCGCTCACTTTTCTATTAAAAGGGGCAAGCTAAAAGTCAACAGTGAACAAAATGACTTCCGGCGAGTGTCGGGTACTCACTAGCAAAAATGGAAGTAGTGAGGCTGAGACTGAATGGTCCTGAGGGCTGACCAAGGAAGCGAGACTTTAAAAGACATTTAAATTTTGCCACTTGCATTTACTTGGCTCACACCAGTGAAACTCAACCAACTTATTTCTACCTGAACACACAAATTTTACATGTTGGTATGTGCAAGCTGAAGCCCAGTTCATGCACATACTGACTTTTTGATGTAATTTGGTGACCAAAAAAAATCAGAGTGCATCTGCTCTTGTAACAGTTTATGTACAAAATATTCCCCAAAATCTCATTAAACTCCCAGGTAGGGCTTTTGGGAGTGGCTGAATCATGGGTGCATGGTACTGGATTAGAATGTACAATAACAATCAGCCATTGATTGGTTTAGCATAATTCTGGGTGTGGGTAAACGGAAGCCCCATTCTAGGTGTGGTTGGAACCATCCAATAGGCCTATAGCCTTGAAGGGATAAAAGGAAAATAAAGGTCTGCTACTGCCACTGCCGTTCTTTCCCATCCTGCCATGGACTGTTCACCTGTGCCACACTCCCCTGCCATGCCAGCCTGCGTTAGAGCCAATCAATTATGGACTGAAACCACTATAAGCTGGGAGATGAAATAAACTCTTATTCCTTGAACTTTGTGTGTTGGGTTTTTTTGTCTCAACAATGAGAAAAACAACCAAGACATTTACCATTTCCTGGTGATTCTTGAAACTAATATGCTATTTTCCTCCTGGATGACAAGTGCAACAGGTAAGACAGGACCCAGTAAATTAATTCCCTTATGATATTTCATTAAATATTTATCTAGATGTTGGGATTGCATAGTTGGCAGCTGGATCTCATCTACTCTTGCTATTCTGATTATTTTATTTGTTCATCTTATGGTGTAATCTGTTGGATAGAGAGAATTAGACTATTTTACTCTGGCAAGTATGCCAAAAATAATTAGAAAGGCAAGCTGAGGCAAGCTTGCTAACATAATTATGAAAGATAATATTACAATCACATGGTAGAAATTCACAGACCAATCAACTGAACTGAATTTATTATTTTTAAAAGTTCTGTATACATTTATTTTTATTTTTGTTTTAGGGCAAGGCCTACAGGGCCTACGGGGTTTCACTACACAGATCAGACTTGTAGTGATTCTCCTGTTTTCAGCTTCCCAGGTGCTGGGATCATAGGCACATAACCCACACCCAATCTCAATTGCCATCTCAGTGCACCTTGAAGGTAAGGCCACCACGGCAGGCCGGGAATCAACCTCTCACTCCTGCATGTGCCTAAGCAGGCACATTAATCTGCTGAGCTATCTGGTTGTCCCTCTGTGTACATTTAGACATTATAAAAAATTCCAGCTTTTATCATCAAATATACTATTGTAGACACCAACCACAACTGGGTATTGGATTGACTTTTGTTTTCTTCCAGATGTATGATAAAGTGTAAAAATATTCCAACAAGGAAACCTGTTCTAATTTCTTACTGGTATTTGAAACATTGATTTCTAAAATAATTACAGAACATTCCAGTTAGTTTACAGTGGTTGGTTGCTTTTAAGAGTGACCAAATAAACACCAGTTGAGGTTGGGATTAAAGCTAGATAGTGAAACTTCTTTGAAAGTAGTTGTTATTTGAATGTACAGAAATTACTTGGATTTCTGTGGCTTTTCTGGCCTTGTTGTGAACCTCAGCTACCAAAAGATTTCAAAACAAATGCAAAGGAGAAAAAAATAATGGGATAATTCTGAAATGACCCCTCCTTCCACTTTATCCCTATGACATGACTTGTGCAGGATGTTGCCTTTATTTATAGTTCTTCATAACATATCACATATTTATTCCTCAATTTATGAATGGAAGAAAGAGTTTCCACATTGCTATTGCTGTCAGACCTTTCTTGTAGACTCCACCTCAGATGTGAGTCCTTCAAGATAAAATGCAAGTGAATGCTTATTTCGTATCACTTCTATAGGTATATCATGAGTTCCTACCCTAAGATCTCTAAATGAGAGCAACAGCCCAAAAATGTATAGGTGTTGTAGTGGAACCATGAAAACACTGGATTTCAGTCAAGGCACCCCAACATCAGAGGAAGGAAACTGCCCTAAAGCTCAGGACATAATGCTAGATTCCTTACCCAGGATCCAAGAGCCTTTCAGGAGCCAGACTGGAAGGTGAACTCCTAGGCAATTTAGAATTTCATGAAGGTGTTGAGTAGTAGATTCTTTGTAAGAGGGAACTGAGTGTGGCTTGCTTCTCTGCCCCTGACTGCTACTTATCATGAGAAGTCTTCTCTTGTTAAGCCTTCTACCTACCTAACCAAGAGCAGCACAGGAACTCACTTGTGTGTGGGCTTCTCTATGGGATGATTTGGGTTATTAGCATCTCTGGACACATTTTATCCCTTGAGAGCAGCAATAAGTTCTTTTCCTTATTCCCACTCAATCAAGTGGGCCCTTTTCTAATTCCAGAAAACAGGTTTTTTTTTCCAGTTATGCACAGCTGTTACCTAGTAACTCCTTTTTTTAGAGGACAAGAGGACATAGGAGAGCTGAGGAAAAGTCTAGGGGAGATGCAGGCTCTCACCCTCATAGACCATTGCAAATTCTAATGTGGCTTGTTGAGCTTTGGGTAGGTGTACAATTTTATCTTTTCCAAATGGCAGAAAGCAGCATTTCGGTTTCTTTCTTTCCTTCTTTCCTTCTTTTCTTTCTTTCTTTCTTTCTTTCTTTCTTTCTTTCTTTCTTTCTTTCTTTCTTTCTTTCTTTCTTTCTTTCTTTCTTTTCCTTCCTTCCTTCCTTCCTTCCTTCCTTCCTTCCTTCCTTCCTTCCTTCCTTCCTTCCTTCCTTTTTTCCTTCCATCCTTCCTTTCTTCTTTCTTTCTTTCTAGAGGAACAAACACAAAAACAAAAACAAATGACAAAAAAGGCAGAAACACAGCAACATGCAATATAAATGGCACAGAATTTCAAAACAAGAATAGAAAATTAACAATGCTTGCTATATTATGTATTATTATCATTTAATTTGTGGCTCATATCAACAGATATGGGTATGTAAAATTGGTTAATTAAACATTAACTTTTCCATTCAATAAACTTTAAATTTTTTCTTGTCTTTTTTCTCTTTAACTTTTTATTTATTTTAAAGAGAGTGTAATAATAATTGGTAAGACATTAGAAATGGTACAATTTTCATTGTGTTCTTTTAAAAGCATATTCATTTCTTTTTAAAGCTTAATGTTGTTCATGGAAGAAAGTTGTTCAGATACTTGATCAAATCATACCTGCTCTGATCATTAGTCTCAGTGAGGGGAGAGACTGACCCACCCTCCTTCAGGATGAGAAATGACAGATTTAAAAAAAAATGAGCTAGAGCATGATTTTTGTCCCTAGAGGTTAAGAAAAAGAAGACTTAGGGAAGTTGAAGTTTGGCTGAAATTTTCTGGAGTGTTTATAGCATTACCAATATTCTTTTACTCACCTGAGGTTATTTCCTCTTAGGTTATAGTTCATTGTTTTCTAAGAGAAATTTCACAAAAGAAAGTGTCTCTTAATAGTCCAGTGAAAGCTTTTCTGAGGAAAACAATAAAAATTCCTATTTAGAAGTGATTCTTTTTCTGCTTCTAGGACAACCAGGGGACTAAGATAATGCAATGTGTAGGAGCCTACAGTTTATGATTATCAAGCACAAATGAAATATGAAGGTCCAGAGCTATGAAAGTGTGGAATCTGGTTCTAACCCCACAAAACACGGTGCAGTGTTTGTTTGTTTTCTTCTTTCTTTGCTATTTTCAGAGAATGGCCTTCTAGATGTTGGAAGCAACCTAGTATCATCTTCCCAAAGTTTGTATGTTGTAGGAACTTACAGCACACATTCTACTTTTTTCTTCTATCTTCCAGGTCTATAGCTTTGTTATTCTATGCAGGTTCTAGATCGCTGTGGTGCACTTTGTTCAATAATGGCAATTTGTTAGAGGAAACTGGAAAGAACTAAGAGGACTGAACGACTAATGTATGAACTTTCACAATGAATTTTTAGTATCTTATGACATGAAGAAACACTGTTTTGAGAATGAAAATTATTCTGAGATTCTAAAGTCTATTTCTCCCAGACAAGCAGCAGATTTGTTTCTTTTTCAAATTTGTGCCTGTGGGAAACAGATTGAAGTGGTAGGAATGTCGCCATTCTACATAGCTCCCTGCTCAATCTTTCTGCTATACCATATCTTCTAGTTTTGAAGAATTTCTTAATAAATTGATAGCCATTGTTAGCTAAATGAATAAAAGGAAAGAAGAACTCTCTAATCTCCTCTAGTCAGTTGGATATATTGTTGTAAATTAATCAAGTAAAGTTTTCTTCATTAACAGACCTTTATCTCTAAAACCTAGATATCACACTGAAGATTATTCTAGACCTTTAATTATTCATCCTCTTGTTTGTTTTTGAAGATGGTCTAAAGCTTCAAAATTTCCCTCATTCACTATGATTAACTTGGCACTTCTGAAATATATTCTCAATTTTCTTGCTTCAATGTCTTTGCCTTCCAATTTTTCTTTTCCTGGGAATATTATTGCCCCAAAACTCCCTGTCTTCATTTCCTAATCAAATTCAGATCCACTTTTTCCATGGAAAAATCTTACTCAATTCATAAAGCAAATCTAAATACTTTGTTTGTTGATTCACCCAGTCTTTTGTGCATTTACTCATCCTGACTTGCTTGGCTGTAGCTAGATATGTGCATGCTTCTCCCTGATGAGCAGGAGGCCTCCAAAAACAGCTTCCAGGGTAGGCATTTTAATCCTTGCCTTGTACACTGTTCTTGGCACAGGGCCTTGCATGCTGCACATACTCCAGGCATGTGTGTTCAGTTAAATTAAAATAGAATGAGTGACCACACAGATGTATAAAAGGAACACATACAGAAATACTAGGGGCCAGAGAAATAGCTGAGAAGAATAAGTGCCTGCCTGGCAAATGCAAGGCCCTGAGTTCAATCTCCGGTACCCCCCCACACACATAAAAAATACTAAACCACAGTGAGACTTGTAGAAAACTCAAGGGACATAGTAAATGACTTTCTCATGGAAGAAATAGAAAACAGAAAATGATGAAATTAAAAAAAAGTCAGTCAGATAGCTCAGCAGACTAAAGCATCTGCTTAAGCAGAGAGCAGGGATGAGAGTTCTATCCCCCTGCATCATATACTGTGCCAGCCCCACCCCTGGGGTGTGCTGAGAACATGATTGAGACTGGGCATGGCAGAGCACACCTATAATACCAGCGCTTGGGGAGCTAAAAGCAGGAGAATCACTGCAAGTCCAATCTGTGTAGTGAGACCCCCATGTATTTAGTATGGGATCTAGACCCTGTGCATTTAGTATAGGGTTTAGACCCTGTGTATTTAGTACAGGGTCTACAGGGTCTCACTGCACAGATCAGACTTGTAGTGATCTTCTTGTTTTCATCTTCCCAAGCACTGGGATTACAGGCACGTGCTTCCATGTCCAGTCTCAACTGTGCTCACAGTGCACCCAGGGGCTTGGGCCGGCACCCCAGGCCAGGGGATTGAGCTCTGGGCCCCTGCATCTGCCTAAGCAGGTGCTTTAATCCACTCAGCTATTTGGCCAGCCCCCAGGGATGGCTAATCTTGTTTGACAACTTGATTGACCTGGGATTGAGCCTCGGTCCTTGCTCTCTGCCTAAGCAGGCACTTTAGTATACTGACATATCTGGCCGGTCCCTTCTCTATAGTTTTCTAAACAGCTAGGGAATTGTTTTTGAAGAAGAATCAGCATGGAGTGTCTGAGTGAGAAGAACCTAGACCCTCCTCTGTGATAACAAGGTGTCCCATGAGGCAGGCACCCAGGACATCAGCAATTGGCAGCCAGTTGTAGCAAGCACGCAGGAGATGTCCTTTAGCAGGTTTCTACTGAAAGGAGCAGTGGAGTATGAATAGCAGCATGAAGAAGCATGCCCCAGGCTTGTAAGTATGGGAAATAGATGGCTCCACACAGCGAAGTCATCCAGAACTCTTCTGAAGTGGAAATATACTGGTGCAGAAGGAAGGGGACTTGACTTTACCACCAGCCATTCAGGAAAGTTGGTAGATGTGAACCTGACCATGGCTACGAGGGAGTCAGTTTTCAGTGGTGCAGAAGGAACCAGAAGAACCTGTGATGTGGGCTGAGCCCAAGTGAATGAACAGAGAGTACCTGGTACAGACTTAGGAAACAGGAGCAACCAATGAAACAGACTGGCTGCAGCAGGTGATAGGGGCATGTTGTGGTACTGTTCATGCACCTTTTACATGGGCTAAGGAGGTGGTATTCTACCTACATCAAACATATTACCTCTTGCTAAAGCTTCAAAGATTGTACTGGTTAATAACAATGGAATGTTTGGCTTTGTCAAAAATAAGGTGGCTGAGTGCATTTGAGAATGAATCTATGTCTTCTATTCTGTTCCACTGATCCTCAGGTCTGTTAGGTTTGTTTTCTTTCTTTTTCTTTTTTTTTTTTTTTTTTTTTTTTTTTTTTTTTTTTTTTTTTTTTTTTTTTTTTTTTTTTTTTTTTTTTTTTGTTTGCCAATACCATATTGATTTTCTCAAAGTAGCTTTATAGTATTATTTCATGTGTGGAGTTGTGATGCTCCTGACTTACCTTTGTTACTCACAATTGGTTTTGCTATTCTAAGTCTTTTTTGGAAGAAAGAGTCTCTTTAATAAATGTTGCTGGGAAAACTGGCTTTCTACATGCTGAACACTAAAATTAGATCCACGTTTATTAACATGCGCTAAACTAAAGTGAAAATGGATCAAAGATCCAAATTAAAATAGGAACACTAAATTTACTAAATTTACTGAAAAACGAAATAGGAAGAAAATCTCAAAGACATACATAAGGGGAGACTTCATGAACAAAAGCCAGACTGCTACAGAAATGTTATGAAGAGTGAACAAATAGGATCCCACCTTATTAAAAAGATTTTGCACAACAAAAGAAATCTACAACAGAGTGAAAAGACAACCTGTAGAATGGGAAAAAAAATGGAGCCAGCTGTTGCATGGACAAAGGACTTATATCTAGAACATGAAACAATCTAAAAAAAAAGGTTCCCCAAATTCAAAACCTCAGTCCAAAAGCGAGCATCTGATATGAATACACACTTCTCAGAGGAACAAACACAAATGGCAAATAATACATAAAAACGTTCAACAACATGCTCATTCCAGATGCAAATTAACACTGAGATTTCATTGTACCCCAACAAGAATGGTTATCATAAAAAAATCAGCCAATAGTGGAAGTAGTGACACATGCATGTATTTCCAGCACTGAGCACTCAGGAGGCTGAGGCAGGAGGACTGTTGCAAGTATGAGATCAGCCTGGGCTACAAAGTGAGGTCAAGGCCAACTTGAACTGTCTCTAAAGGAACACACACACACACACACACACACACACACACACACACACACACACAATCAATCAATCAATCCATAGCAAATGCAAAGGGGCTGTAGGGAAAAAGGAACCATTTTCCATTGTTGGTGGGAATGTACACTGGTATGTCCACTATGGTAATCAATGTGGAGAGGCACTACAATCCCTCACTTGTAATTATACTATAAAGCTACTGTGATCAAATCGGCATGGTAGTGGCAAAACAAAAACAAAACAAAACAAAAAACAACAACAACAAACAGACCTGAGGATCACTGGAATAGAGTAGAAGATGCATGTATAACTACAAACACACTCTGTTATCTTATATTTGACAAAGGGGCCAAACATGTTTACTGGAAGAAAGATTGCCTCTTCAATAAATGGTGCTGGAATAACTGGCTCTTCACATGCCAAAAATTAAAGCTAGACCCAGGTCTATTGCAATACATTAAACTAAAGTCAAAAGAGATTAAAGATATAAACATTGAAACAGAAATGCTTAATTTCCTGGAAGAGAAAGTAGATAAAAATCTTAAACACATAGGAGTAAGCAGGAAGTTCATGAAGATAAACTGCATGGGAAATACTTAAAAGAATCAACAACTCAGACCTTCTCTTATAGAGAAACTTTGCACGTCAAAAGAAATCACCAACATAGTGAAAACACAACCCACAAATCTGGAAATAATCTTAACTAATAAGCACACAGACAAAGGTCTTCTATCTAGAATATATAAAGAAATAAAAAAAAAATTAGGGCTCCAAAATTGAAAGACCCAATGCAAAAAGGGGTATCTGAGATGAATACACGCTTCTCAAGGGAAGAAATACAGAAAGTAAATAAATACCTGAAAAATGCTCCACATCATTGGCCATTTGAGAAATGTAAATTAAAACAGCATTGAGACACCATCCCACCCCAGAAAGAATGGTTATCATAAAGAAGTCAACTAACAATAAATGCTGAAAAGGCTGTGGAGAAAAAGAGGCCTTCTCCTCTTCTGGTGGGAATGAAGCCTGGTACAACCACTATGGAAATCAGTGTGGAGACTCCTCAAAAAACTAGGACTGGAAATCCCATTCAATCCAGCTATTCTCCTTCTGGGTATTCTTCAGAAGAACTGAAAATATTATACCACAATGCTGTATGTCCACCCATGTTTATAGCAGCACAATTTGCCATAGCCAAATCTTGGAAGCAACCAAAATGTCCATTACTTGAAGAATGGATGAAAAAAATGTGGTATTTTTACACAACAGACTATTACTCAGCTATAACGAAAGATAAACTCAAAGCCTTCATAGTAAGTGCATGTAACTAAGAGGTTATACTCATAAATGAAATAAACCAGACCCATATGTGTAAATATCATATTGTCTCCCAAGTGTAAAAACCAGAAAGAAGAAATAAAACCTGAAATGTATAATAGATACAGTAAAATAGAAATGGAATTTAAAGATTAAACACTGAAGAAGAAAGAGAAGAGAAAAGATAAGAAAAAATCTAGAGGAAAAACATGCAAGTATATATCCAGGATGGCTGAGGTGATTGTACTAAAAATCTCCACCACTTTTTTGAAAATAGCATTAATGTGTAAATTTTTTTGTGGCACTGGGGATTAAACTCAGGACCCTGTGCTTTCCAGGCAAGTACTTATTCTATTGAGCTATCTCCCTAGACCTAATGTGTAGAAATTCACTTTGATTAACCCTGCATGCTGATATCCATGATGTAAGCAAATACATATAGGACAGTAATGTGGAATACAAAAACCATGTTTGAATACCTATCATCTTGATCTTAAATGTGTACTGTTTCTAATGTAGTATACTCTTTAAAACAAATTTTTTTTAAAAAGGCAAAAAAGACAGACAAGAAAAAAATTTAGTTTCTTGAAAGCAAGCGGTAATAGGCAACCTTATGTCCAGTATTACATTATTACATCTGTTAATCTGAGCCACAGATTTGACAATAAAATAGATGATATATCAACCATTGTTAATCAGCTATTATTGGTCTGAAAATCTGTAACATATGTATTTCTATGTGTCATCCTGTTTCTGATTTTTTTTTTTTTTTTTGGCAGAACTAGGGATTGAACTCAGGCACTTGCTCTTGCCAGGGAACTGCTTATTCCACTGAGCCATCTCCCTGCCCCCCCTGTTTCTGATTTTTGTACTTGCTTTTGCTCTTATGTTCAAATAAAAGAAAATGTGTGTATTTTTTATATAATGGCGTACTATTCAGCTATAAAGAAGGATAAACTTGAGACTTTTATAGGCAAATGGATGCAACTTGAGAGCATATGCATAAGTGGAATAAATCACACCCATATGTATAAGCATCATATTGTTTCACTAGTGTGAGAAACTGAACAAGAAAATATAATCCAAAATGTATAACAGATATTGTGAACTGGGCAAAAATTGCAAAAGAAAATACAAACTGCCATGAGGGAAAGGGGAAAGGAAGAAAGGGAAAAGGGTTTTTTAGTTATATGCATGCATATGATAGTTAAGATAGTTTTACAGCTAGTTTCCTTAGTTCCTGGAAGAATGCTTTGTGCTAATATATTTAGACAAGTTAACTCACCTGTATCTTGTACTCTGGTTAGCTAATAGCGAGGCAACAATGTGGAATGTATCAGCTATTGTACCTGTCCTACTGACCTGCTTCAAAACTCAATCGCACTGTTCATGTTTTTTCTCTCTATAGTCAGAGGTACAGCTCAGCAGCACAAGTGCCTGCCTGGGAAGCGCAAGGGCCTGAGTTTAATTTCCAGTACAAAGAAAAATAAATAAATAAAGCTCTTCTTTTCTCCCTTTAAAATAAAAAAAAAATGGAATGTTTAAACAATTTTAACCTTAGAGGTTAACTGTTGGTTCCTATTTCCAACAGCTATTCCCATCAAGGCAAATGAAATCTTTATGCTTTCTGTCACTCATACAAAATATCGTGAAATTTAATTATTGTTTCATTTGATTGACTTTTAAATAGTGCTAGTGTGTAGGAAGGCTAGTGAAATCTATTGGCAAAGGTGGAAGCGTTTCTGAATGCCTTTCCAACTAGAAAAATTATTTGGAGGCTTGGGTTGACACCTCGAGAGAGAGAAGTGCATACAACTTTATTTCTATTGTTAACAGTATTATTAATGAGCGAATCACTTAAAGAAAAACTCTGATTGTATTACTGTATGGAAGAGGCACTACCTGTGCTCTGACAGAACTAAAAGGACCCCAAGCATGTCCTCCATGCGTCAGCCAGTGCTCCATCTTCCTCTCCCTTCAGTCATCTATTCCCCCACTAGGATGTTCACCTCAAGAAAGCAGTATTTACTGTTACTGTTAATATCTGAATTAAGCCAAATCATGGGGACCTGGCCTACTAGTAAGGTAGGATGAACTACAAAAATGCATATTTTATAATGTATAGTTTATACACATGTAAAATAATATAGATGAGACATTATGTAATCAAAGGGTTTGAATTAGCTGGAAGTTTTTTCATCATTTCTCCATACATAAAGAATCAGGGCACCCATGGTTTTCTTGATAACTCGAAGAAAGAATTTGATAGCTATAAATCAGGTAGCTATCAGATAGATTTAACCTTCCCAAGTTACACTGATATTTGTCACCCAGATCAGCCCCTTTTATCTACATAGATCTAAAGTAATTAATATTTGCTCCCTATGCAATAGTCATGTCAGAATTTAGACTACCATAGTTTTCCTGGTGTTATAGTTTGTGTCTAGGTGTCCCCCCAGAGCCTTGTGCAGCTATGGGGTGGCTTCTGGAGTTTCTGATAGATTACTGTGGGTGTGGATGCTACCCCCGCCCTGGGGCAGGTAATTTCCATCACCATGTAAGGAGGAGAGAGAGGCTAGCTAGCTTCCTGGGCTGCTGCCACTCCTTTTGCTCTTTGCTCTTTGCTGCTGGCCGCCACGAATGGCTGCCTTTCTGCTTTGGAGCCAGCAGAGTATGCATTGAAACCTCAACTATGAGCTAAATAAACCTTTTCTTCCTTCATTTTGGTTTTTGGGTGAGAGAAGAATAACTGAGACACCTGAATATAAATGGGAGTTAAAAACAGTGTGTAGACTGGACACTAGAAAGCCCCAGACTATAATCCTGGAATTCATACTCTTCCTGTTTGACATTTGGGGCGAGGCTCACTTCTCTTTTCTCCATTCTTGCACATTCCTCTCACCTTTTCCATCCCGTTGCTTTCTCCACTCATCTGCATGCCATCCCCATTGTGCATTCCTCTGAGAGAAGGGAGGAAATAGGAGCTCAAACCTTTATTTTTATTTTGAGGGTCAACTGTTTAGCCTTCTGGTTTAGAGCCACTGAAAGGGAAAAGAACATGTTCTTTACCTGTGGGAAGGGCTGGCCAGTAGCTCAGTGGATTAAAGTGCCTGCTTAGGCAGAGCACAGGGACTGGGGTTTAATCCCTGGAACCCAAAGGCATGACAACCCCGCCCCCGAGGTGCGCTGAGTCATTGATTGAGACGGGGCATGGTGGCACACACCTGTAATCCCAGTGCGTGGGAGGCTGAAAAGAGAAGGATAACTATGAGTCCGATTTGTACAGTGATACCCTGTAGACCCTGTACTAAATATATAAAATTTAAAAGAAAAAAAAAGGCAGAGCAGAGGTGAGAGACCTCTGAGAAGGGCAGTGATGGTGCTCTCAGGGTACTTCCTGCCCACTTGCTACCTCATACCTGTGGGAACCCTCAAATTTAACATTGGCCAGATTCTTAGGGTTGTTATCTAGTGTTTCCTTGCCTCTAGACTTATAGAAATCGTAAGTCAACTTATTACTTGGACTCAGAGAAGAAGTTTTAGATCTTTGTTATCTTCCATAAAATTCTCAGCTCCTCAAGGCCTTAGGTTATATTTAGATGGGGCCGGCACAGCTATAAGTTTCTCAAGTTTGAGAGAACCCCATTTCCAGTGTTTTTGCATCCTCTGCAAGTCTTTGGGAAGATGTATTTATATCCTTTAGGTCAGCATGCATAGTCTAGTGGTCTCTAGTTTCTAAAAATGGCATGAAAATCAAGAAGGGTGGGAAAGCCTTCAGCAGCTACCTAAGGCTTTTACTAGTATGCTCCTCCTTAACCAGGTAGCTGGCTCCAAGTGCTTTAAAATCAGATTTTTTAAAGAGCTGATAAGTTCTCAGACTGGAAATTCGATGTGTGGTACTCTATGCCTAGCACATCTCTATAGTGCATGCACAGCTAGGTGGTTTTCAAAGGCATTTTCCAAAGTTCCCCTGGGAATAAGACCTGAGTTCCTGTCCAGGCTTCTAGGAGCCCCAGGACACAGCTTGGTGCTCTTTGAAGGATGATTCTGACCGCTTCCTAACCATATTATTCAATTTCTTTTTCAGAAATCCTTTTAAGAAGTGAAATTAAATACACACCAGTGTTTTCTTCCTCTTCAGTTCATTTTTAATATACATTTTAGAAAGTGGCACCTACCCTTTAATTTTAGTGTGCTTGTATAGGAAAGATTTGACTTTCGCTGCTCTGAGTTCTTTTTTAGAGAAAGTCTGAGGGATTTCTGTTTTCATAGTATTATATTTTTCTTTTAAAAAATGGAAAAGAAAGAAAAGTCAGGCCCTGTGCTAAGGGTTTTATTTATATCATCTAATTTATTTAACCCTCCCAAGAACCTCATGGATGTAATACTCCTTTTTTCTCCATATTGTTAATGAGGTAACAAAAACCCAGGAAAGGTTAAATGGGGGTCATGTGCTCACACTGAGTGGAACAGAATTCTGATCTGGCTGTTCTGACACACAGATGAGTAGATTTTAAAAGAAAGCTGTGCCCCTTGTATCGTAGTCTCCCTAATGGACAATTGGTGCTTTTACTCTTATAACTTAATCTTTGAATTGATTGTTTTTCCTTTGTGTACTGTTTTATTTAAAAAAAACAAAACAAAACAACAGTGCTTTTCTTCTCCCTTGTTCTTCTACAAGGATGAAAAGCACTTAACATCAGAGCTGAAAGAATGGCAGGAAGCTAGAGAGGAGCTCCCGTGGCTTCTGTGTTCTCCTAAACCACGGGTACTGCCAGACGGTTCAGTGCTCGGATCTCCCTGAAGGTGACAAGCACTTGGAGGAAATGTCCTCTATCTGAATGTAAAAGGTGATATGAAAATTCAGGAGCACAGATGCAAGCTGTCTCCACAAAGCCACAAATACTGAATATCAGAGTAGAAGGAAAGCTCTCACCCCACAGAGGAGGACTACATAGGAGCTGGTGATGACTCCCCCAAGGCCAGGACTCCAGCAGCACCTCCCTATCTGCACCCAGCCCTCTTCCACCTCTCTGGAACCCTTTCCGAAGGATCAGCTAATTCCATGTCAAAAGACTGGTGAGACGAGTACTTCTGTTATACCACTTTCACAGATAGAGAAATTTGTGTCTAGCAAGATAGTTACTTTGCCTATAATCTGTTAATTACTAAATATTAGAGCTAGATACAAATAGAAGACCCACTGTGAGATGCAAATGTCCTGGGACCTGAAGCTGCCTTGCTAAGACTGGCCAAGCCCTGGCACACGGAGACTGTTGGCTACCCCAGTACTGAAACTGACTCTGACCTCTATGCCTAACCTTTTGATGGCATTGACTCATGAGATTTCCCTTTGAACTCTAAGGCAGTGATAACCCTTGAATTATACAAAATAAGGACATGGACCTGCCAGACCAGAAAAGTCTCCCGGTCCTTCCTCCATCCCTCTGTAGGCTTTTCCTTCCTGCTCCGTTCGTTTTCTCGCTCCTTAGGCAGATGGTGGCCACAGGTGGAGTGAGTCCCCTGCTCATTTGGGTTGCTGTGGATGTTAAAAGTTGCTGTGAATTATGAGGCCTTCTTCATGAGGACGAACACCAGGTTGCAATTATAAATGATCCCCGTGCTATATTTCTGTTGTTTATGAATTCTCAGAAGAATCCACTGCTTAGGCAGGCACGACTAGGGTTCGATCCACAGTGTACCGTGCCAGCCGTGTCTGCCTCAGGGCATTCTGAGATGGGGCTTGAAACTGCACCTGTAATCGAAGCGCTTGGGAGGCTGAAAACAGGAGGATCATTATGAGTCTGATCCACGTAGTGAGACCCTATACACCCTGTACTAACTACATTAAAAAAATTCAAATGCCTTCTCAGGCTAGATATATATTCTATTGCATATATATTTGGTAAAGGGATTGAATTCAGGACCTTGCTCTTGCCAGGCAGGCACTTACGTCACTGCTCGATCTCCCTGGCCCTGTATTTTCTTTTTTAAAGAAGGACTACAAAGTTATTTGTTTCAGGCCCAACAAACTCAGATCTCCTTCAGGGTCTTTGTGGTTCTAGTCAGGCTTCTCTCTCAATTTGATAGAGCTTTGAGTTACCTTGACTACTACTATATACACCTCAAATTTTTCAGCAATTTCTCTCTCTCTCTCTCTCTCTCTCTCTCTCTCTCTATATATATATATATATATATATATATATATATATATATATATAGTTTGCACCATATGTTACACGTAAGATATACACAAGATAGCCATATAGCCATTTAAAAGATAAGGTTAACAAGTAGTAGAAGTTTTAACATTGTTTTCTGAGACTTCTCCAATCGTCACTCTTACGAACATTCTTTGCTTCATGAAACAGCTTGAAGATCTCTTTCTAACTATTGGTTTTTCATCTGAATTTTCTAGAAATACGTTTATAGTAACGTATCAGAAATTGTACAAGCACATACAAGCTATGCCTTTTGAAGGCTGTAACTGTTCTTCCTAACCACTAACTAAAAATTCTTTGAAGTAAATTTCCTGTTGTAATTGATGAATTTTATAATAGATAAATGTTACTAGATTAGGGTGTTAAAATAATTTTTTCTTGAAAACAGACTCTGCTATTACAAATACTTCAAAAAATCCACTTCTATATTTATTGTGTATGAAATTTTACCTACTAGTTACCATTATAAAAATATTTAATAGGCTTAGTCATTGTAAGGAACCAATAATCAGTAATTTCTTAATGTATTGCCCCCCCCAAAAAGCTATGTAAATTTTATATCCTCAACATTCCTTGAGGATTCTCAGAAATAACTGTAAGGACACTACAATAATGAGATCAAGGATATGGGGAGAGAGCTTTGTAAGATCGTGCCAAGCCCTCACCTGCCCTGTTTCTGGGGCACCCGTGCTGGTGAGCTCAGCCAGTTCAGCCTCCTGCCTCCAAATAATTGCCTCTCAGAGACCGCGGGATGAACGCAGGTCCTTTCTGAGCCCGGCAGGAGGGGATGACTGCTGGCGCGCAGATACCACCGTGGGAGCGCGATGCAGGCTGCATCCCTCATTCTGGCACTTGCCACCAATTTGTGTTTGGAAAAGTCACTTCCTGGGCCTCAGTGTGTCAGCAGGAGCCTCAAATCTGCCTCAGAAATTCCGCAAAGAGGGGCTGAGCACGTGGTCCTGAGTTCCTTCACAGATTTAGAGTTGGTACTTTTATTATTCCAGAGCTGCTGAATGCTCCAGAGGTCTGTGGACAGGGCTGGACCCCGAGTCATAGCTTACTTTGTCATGTCCCCTTGGGACTTGTGCCAGCTGTTTTCACCTTCAATTTGGGTTTAATCTTAGGCACAACTTCCGTTTCATTCAATGGATCTCTGCTGCACATCTATCTCTGCCTAGAAGTTTTTAAAGCCTTTTCCATGGACAACCTCTGGTCTGCCTAGTCCTGAATTAAATTAATAATTAGCCAAACATGATGATCTAAATAATCCCAGAATCACAAGATTGAAAAACTCCTTGAGAAGCCTTCTATTTTCCTGTGTGTACTCTTGCTTTCTCGTGTTAGAGTCTCTTTTTTTTTGCTTATGTTTCTCTTTAGCTGTAAACACCCTTCTTGGGCCTCAAAGGCAGTACTTGAATTTTTTGCCCTGCCCTCTGCAGAGCCTTCCTGCATGCACCTGATTGCCCTGAGTTTCTCCCTGTGCACCGCGACTCTTGTGGACTGTTTATGCCTTACTCCTTTGATGTCACTATTTTTGGACGTCTCTGCTGCTTCTCTATATCACATGCCTTTGCTTATTCATCCTCAGTGCCCTTGCCGCTCTTATTAATGCTTTTCTCCCCTTTTATCTCCTTCAACTCTTTCCATAGAAAGAGACATCTAGCACAGTTTTAGAATCTAAAACCCTCGGGATCCTTTTCAGGGACACAGTCAGTGCATTGCCCTTGAAATGCATCAGTGCAAGGTATTTCCTTATACACTAAAAACTACCATTTTTCCCCAAAATTTGCCTCATCTCTGTGAATCACTGCGCATCAGACTATGATCCATTTTTACCCCCATACAAGGAAATTCAGCCTCTTCCCTGTTGACAGTTTATTTGAGGGTGGAGGCTGGAGTTTAACTTCTACTCAGTATTTTAAAGACGAGTAATAAAAGGGATTCATGCAGCCCTGTGCCTCGCTAGAGAGGCTCCATGGAAGACTGGAGGACTGCCAGCTACCTGATGACAAGTGTCTTACAAAATATGAGAGGTGGGAGGACCTGCCTGCAGCCCTTCCTCCCCTGGGGAGCTGAAGGAATGTTCTGGAGGCCTGCATGCAGCTCGCCTTCCCTGATGCCTTCACACAAGACCAGACTCTCACAATTCCAAGATCCCTGGTCCTGTTCCTTTAACTACCTCCTAAGTTTGACAGCATGCTGTGGAAGCTTGTACCCGGTTAAAGCATCTGCAGCTCTGAAAGTAGCCAAGTGATAATTTGACTCCTTTGCTATCTGTTTTAAGCAATAAAACAGGATAGGACTAATAGAGAATTGAAACAGACATTGCAAGACTCAGTGGGGAACCCAGTGTAGTATCAGGTACTGCTTATTGAGTACTACTAGGGCCAAGAAGGTAGCAGACTGTCCAATACATAATCGTTCCTCAGAAAACTGGAGACTCTAGTACCTACACCCTGAAAGTTGCACCAGGGATGACATGACTTGCCTCATACAATATTTGACATCTAATCTGCTTTCCTAAGTGAAGGGAATTACTTTACTCTTGTTTCATCTTCACAAAAAGTCAGTGACTAGCAGGCATCCAATCCAGGGTGTCATTTCTCCCCTCAATCTGAAACCTTCAATACTCTCACCCAGAATATAACAGTAATGCTGCTGAATTGATGACTCACTGCGATTTACATAGTACATTCTCATATATTATCCTTTTTAATACTCAAATCCTACTTTTGACCCAAGAATTAGTTTCGCCATTTCAGAGGAATGGTTGGGATAGAAAGCCCTCCAGTGACTTGCTGAAGGTCACATGGTTAAGGCCCGCCTCATGTCTGGCAGCACTCCCTGGTAGGAAAGCATTCATGAGGAAAGAAGTCTTGAAAAGGTCGGGATCCTCCTGGCACTAAGTCTCCTGTTCCTAATTTAATGCACCTTTACCCTCACCCAGCATTTTCCTGTCATTCTCCCGGTAAGGTTATGGATTGAGGATATGGTGCAGAGTTTTAAAAAGGTCCTTGTATAGTACACAAGTGTTTTCCTTGGAATGAATCAATCACACGATGAGCCAGCACATCTCATACTTTTCCAAGAAATGCATTCAGACAGATAGACAGACAAAGTCAGAGACAGACGAAGAGCCACAAACAAATTATTAGATGGAGAAACATAAGTTACTTTGCAGTGCTGGAGGCAGGAAATCTCAAATTAGTATAACTGGAAATCGAAGTATCAGCAGGGCCATGTCCCCTCTGGGTCCAGAGAGAAGAACCTATGACCTGCTTTTGCATATTACAATTTTCAGAGTATGTTGCCAGTGCTTGATTTGAGGTGCTCAATCTCTTCTTCTGTCTTCTGCCTATTTCAGATTTCTCTTCAAATTCTCCCATAAGGGCACTGTGAGAGCAGTTGGGACCCACGAGGGTAATTCAGAGAAAGCCCTTCTGCTTGAGGTCTTTTTTTATGGAACTGGTAATTGAACTCAGGCCCTTGCACTTGCCAAGGAAGTGCTTATTCCCCTGAGCCATCTCCCTGGCCCCTTGAGGTCTTAAATGAATCATATCTTTTGCTAAGTAAGGTGTTACCCATCCTTTGCCATATGAGGTGCCAGTCACATGTTCCAGAAATCAGGATGTGAATGTATCCTGGAACACCTACTATAGTGACTTAGCTCAATGCCTCCTTGTAGGTAACAATGACAATGGAACATAAAGCCTGGACTACTGTTTAAAGCAGCAGTCAATTTCTCAAGGCTTGATTCCCACAGTGAGACAGGACCTCCCCAGGTGAGACAACTGCTTAGTGCCTCTACTGTAGGAGAGGATCAGAAATAGCATAGATAGTAAGTAGTCCTTGAATAACCATCTATGCACCAACTTCCAAAGTTCTCTCTTCTTCCTTGAGACTTAACTATACTTCGTAAATCACAAAACCACTTCTTATCTCTATTGATGAAAACAATCTCTCTGCCTCTGAATTTCAGTAGGAATTTATATGGCTTTTTCAGGGCCAGAGAGATAGCTCAGCAGACTAAAGCCCCTGCTTAGGCAGGTGCAGTGATCAGGGTTCAATCTCTGGTGTGCTGTGCTGGCCCTGCCCCTTGAATGCATTGAGATAACCACTGAGACTGGGCGTGATGGTGTGTGCCTCTAGTCCCAGCACTTGGGAGGCTGAAAAAAGGAGGATCACTTCAAGTCTGATCTGTGTAGTGAGACCCTGAAGACGCTGTACTAAAATATTGTGTGTGTGTGTATATATATATATATATATATATATATATATATATATATTTGTGTATATATTTGTATATATATATTTGTATATATATCATGTGATTTATAACATAAATCAAATTTTACCTTGCACCATTAAAATATATAACTTACCTCAATTCTTAAACTCAGAGTTCTGGGTAGTTAAATCTATCTCTTACCAGGGTTTCTTCAGTGTTCTTTTGCTTTGTTCATCTTTTTGAGACAGGGTTTTACTATGCAGTTTAGGCTGGCCTTGAACTCACTTCATAGCCCAGGCTGTCCTTAAACTCATAGGGATCCTCCTGCCTCAGCCTCTCGAGTGCTGGGGTTACAGCTGTGCCACCATGCTTGGCTCACAATGGTCATTTAACTGATCTCTCGTGTTTCACTATGTTTTCTTTATCCCACAGTCAGTTCCTCACACAGCAATCAGGCTCGTCCTTTCAAAATAAAAGACAAAATAGACCATCTTTCTTAAAAAAAATATTAATAACTTCCTGCAACTCAGGCTAAAATGTAACCTCCTCACTATGACCTCTGAAATCTGCTAGAGCTGCAAATCTTCCTACAATTCTCAACCAGCCAGGGTCATCTTTGACCACTTTTGTACAACACTTTTCCCTGTGCAAATTAGATGTCCTGTCCTAGAAGGTCACCTGAGCTCCAGCAGCCCTCTGGCAAGACCCTTACAAGAGTCTTCTTTTCCAGGGCTCATGCATCTTATTTCAGGGTGTGTATTTTCCCTGGTAGGTAGAGTCTGAGCTAGATCCAGCCCCCAGTTAAGCTGTTGCCACCACATGCCCTTCTGAAGGCCCCAACCTACAAGTCTCAGCATAGATTCTTTCCCTAGGTTCTGACCCTCTAAGTAGAAAAGTTGAACAATGCAATAAGGTATGAAGGAAGAAGTACAAAAGATGCTCATCACTGAATTATTTATAATGATGAAAAACTAAATAACCAATGTAGGTATCAGTAAAGACTGAATTATGTTAAATGTACCTATAGAAAACAAAGAGGAAGTTAGAAACAACTACACAGGCATTGCTTAGCCTTGGAGGATGGAGGAAATGAGACATGACTAGTGATAGGGTTGTTCTGAGAGGGGGGACAAAAACATTCTTTTTTTTTTTGGAACTGGGGATTGAACTCAGGCCCTTATGCTTGCCAGGCGAATGCTTATTCTACTCAGCTATCTCTCCAGCCCCTGGATAAAAACATTCTAAAGCTAATTGTCAGTTGTGCTATTGTCATAGCACAGCCTATAATTCCAGCCATCTGTGGAGCAAGGAGGATCACTTGAGCCCAGGAGTTTGAGACACACCTAGGCAACACGGGAAGGTCCCCTTCTTAGAATTCATAAATTAGTAAACATAAAACGGAGCAAATTGTCACCACAATTACACAATTTTGTATATACAAAAAATTGGAATTACACACTTTAAATAGGCAAATCATGAATTAGAGCTCAAGGTTTTTAAAAAAGAATATGATAGAGGTAAGTCACCAACAAAGCTATCCATGCTTTTATATATTTTTTAAAAGATTCAAAATAAAAGGCCAGCCACATAGCTTAGCAGATTAAAGTGCCTGCTTAGGCAGACACAGGGGCCAGGAGTCTGAGGGCAATTGAGACTAGGCCTGGTAGAGCATGCTTGTAATCCCAACATTTGGAAGGCTGTAAACAGGAGGATCACTATGACTCCAATCTATACAGTGAGACCCTGTAGACCCTGTTCTAAAATACAAAAGAGGAGGAGGAGGAAGAAGAAGAAGAAGAAGAAGAAGAAGAAGAAGAAGAAGAGGAGGAGGAGGAGGAGGAGGAGGAGGAGGAGAAGAAGAAGAAGAAGAAGAGAAAGAAGAAGAAGAAGAAGAAGAAGAAGAAGAAGAAGAAGAAGAAGAAGAAGAAGAAGAAGAATACAAAACAGTCCATAGAAAAAATAGCATTAGAAATGATACAAAATTTCACTAAACAAAGTAATAAGAATCCAACCATGGTTGCTGTATTACATGATGCTATCTTCAAATTAGTTGTTCAGATT
>PVKA01015085.1:0-17965 GCA_004027165.1 Ctenomys sociabilis
TATAATTCAGCTATAAAAAAACCTGTAAATATAATTTCATGTATGCACCTTGTACAGTACCAAAACGTTATGAAAACAGTTTGCAATGTATTAATTCATCGACTCTGTATGGTTAAGGTGTCTTGAAACTGTCTGATTGACATTTGTATTTTAATAAAATAAAAATAAATGGAAAAAAAAAGATTAAAAAAAAAAAAAAGAAAGGCAGACAGGAGAACACAATAGCTAAAGCAAGCAAGCACTACCCTCTATGCTGACCCTGGAGGAAGTTTCTGGGAGTGTATCATACTTAAGCCTTGATATTCTATTCACTTACAAACTACGTTCTTCCATTAATCCAAAAACAGGGAATCCCACTACCTCTAGGTCTCAAATACCAAACCGTTTCCAAGAGGACGAGTAGCAGAAGGAAACCAGCTCTCATTCTTTTTTCACTAGACAGAGATCAACGCATAAATTATTTATATCTGTAAATCATCTTTCCAGTGGTGGCACCAGCCCTCCTGGTCCTGCGTACATGCTTTGCAGTGCAGGCTACTGGAGGGGGACGTCAACAGCACAACTGAGTTAGATTCTGTGCATCATCTGGCAGGAGCACTTTTCTAAAATTAATAATGAGCTGTGGGATTGTACACAGTTATAATTAATTTTTCAAAGGCTAAGGTGGTTGGTGAGATTTATTTCAGACTTCTTTTTCTTATTTCAGTAGGTAGCTTTGATCTGTGTGTGCAGCACAACTGGTTTAACTAGCATTTTTGCTTTAACATCACCATCTGAAAAAGAGCTCAGAGGTTCAGCTTTAACGCGTTCCTCATACATGATGCAGGGTAGCAAAAGATCTATCTGTTGTGAGTTGGCAGTATTTTGATACTGAAAAACAAAGTGGATAAGGAGCAAGAGAATGAAATCATGTTGTCTTTATGATATGACAAAATATTTTAGTTTTTAAAAATAGCTATCCAAACATGATGCACATTAGCACAGCCACCTAGAAGTTCCCAATTACTTTTTGCCTAAAGGAGAATACTGAACAGTGATGTTTGTGGCCATAGATCCTTCTATGGAACTCATTAGTGGGATCAAACACAGAAATATTCATGATATCATAAAACCGTTGGGAAAAAGGGGGACTCGTGGGTATCAGGGCTTATGGGGGCCTCAAACTTTTATGACCCTGAAATGTTCTCAGGTTGTAGATGGAGTGGCAAGTGCTATATTCCAAGGGGCTTTACAGTGGCACTGTGGTTCATACGAGGTTCAAGGTGCTGTGTTCATGGTAAATACCATCTAAGTGATTAAGTCAATTCAAAGTCTTCCAAGATTACAGGAATTAGGAAAAGTGTGAAGAGTCCTGAGATTTCTCCTTCACATGTTGTTACCTTCCTCCCCTTGTGTCTCTACACAGCTGTACATGCTGGTCTTCTCAACACCCCCTTTCCAGGACTGCCCCTTATCCCACAAGGCTTACAAATCCCATCATTTACTACTAGCTGTAACAGTGACTCACTCTTAGGATGAAGAGTAGAGAGTACTCTGAGGGCATCCTGGGTTTAGAAGCTGCTTGGATCCCACAGGCTCTCTGGCTCATGAAATCGCAGCTGATGTGCTGTAGGAGGGACCCTGGGTAGAAACAAGTTCCAGGACAAAACCTGGGCAGGTCTGTCTTCGTCTTTGGCTCCTGTCTTCTTTGCTCCTGTCTGCACAAGGCAAGCTGCCATCCTCCATGACCAATATTTCCACTGTTTTGCTTCTGTCTTGGGATCTGACAACAATGGTCTGAAATTCTATACCAAAATAAATGTCTCCTCTTTTAAATTATAGAGGTCAGGTATTGTGTTTGGGCTATGAAGAAAGTGACTGATACTCCCAAGCACAGCCACTGCATTTCTTTTCCCTGGGCCTATGCTTTGGATCAAGTTGGCACTTCTTCTGAGGTAGGCAGACCAGTTAGGATAAGACTGAGGATGTCTTGTCAGAAAGGAGTAGTCAAAGCACTTTCACCTCAGTCAGAGAGAGAAAACACAGTTTGCTTCAAGCACTAGGAGAATGAATCTTAATCTTAGACTTAAATGATGGCAAATACATGAGCAACAGAATCCTGGAGTGCCATTGTGAAGTTCTGTTTCCTAGGCCCATTTCATCACCAGCTGTCCAGTGTTTGAACAGCATTTTCATCAAGAATGACCCAAGCATATGACATTTGAAAAGTACACATGAATGGGGAAAAGTGCACAAAAAAATAGTACAATAATCCAGGGCTAGTGGCAATAGGACTGAGGCCAAGGAAGAAACTGGGTACTTTCATACAGAGGAGATTTAGAGAAAAGGCCCCCTTGAAATACACAATGACTTAAATCAGCTGAGGTGACCTATTCAGAAAGAAGTTGGAGAAAGAATCATTGTAGGTACTCTACACTCTTCTTCTGAGTCCCTGAAGGATTGCTGTTGGCCAAGGCCAACTGGGAGAAGGGAAGAAGCCCATGGCTATAGCTGAGTTTGAGCAGCTGTGGCAGGGAGCTGAGCGCAGAAGACAAGAGAATGGATTGGAGGAGAAAATGGAAATATGCCCAGGAGAGATGAGCCATGTGTTCTCAGGCTCAGTGATGATTAAATGAAAGGTTTAAAATAAGATGAATTGTGCACAGACACCAAGATTTGGCTGGCACAGCCCATGTGAAGTGAGCGTGCATCTGCTGACAGCTGGCAATGTGCTGTGTGGTTGGCTGGTTTCACCTGCAGGAAGGCAGGGAAAGAAGTGTGTGGTGCTGCTGTCACTGAAATTCAAATCCACAGAACTAATCTTTGGAAACAAAGGAAGGCCATGTGTGCCCAAGGTCTGCCAGGAGGCCCCATGGATGGCAAGCTATGACTATGCTACTTGTGGGACTCTTAAGTATGCCTGCATTGTGATAACACAATGTAAGAACAGAGATGCAAATAGTTTTTATGACTTTGATAGCTCCAGGTGTTCTTGCTATTGAAAAACCTCCCAGAACACATCAATGGTCACACCTGGGGCATCAGCACCACATGCTGGAGCAGGCACTGCCATCCAATCGCTTCCCAAGTATCAGACATTGACTAGAGAAGTACCAGAGATGGGAAACCCCAGATGCACATCTGCAGCCTCCTAGAGCCCGCACGTATGTCCTAAGCAAGTCTGCACCAGATGTCTGCGTTGGGAAGGCCCTGCAGGTCAGCAGTGGAAGCAGGAATGTCTGCAGCCATGAGTGAAGCATCTGTCTGCACAGGCTGAGGGATCTGCCTTGGGCCCAGGAAACAATGCTCAGGGTAAGGACCAGAGCTTCCCTGAGACAGACCACAGCCATCCTCAGTGGCAGAGCTCTGGTGAGAACGGACAAGTTCGTATCAGGAAAGCACGCCTGACAAGCTTCTTCAGGAGAAGGAGTCACCAACTTCTCTTCTAGTTCCTCTGATGCTATGGGCAACAATCGCTGGGTGGGCCCGTCACACCCAGTGCCATCATGCTGGTTCAGTGGGGTGGTCCAAGTTGACTGTTAGTTAATACACGACACTGAAACAACTAAAGTAATTATCTTTCTGTTGCTTGGGTGATTAGTTTTGACAGAGGGTGTATAGATGTACCATGCAGTGGTTGTGGTGAAGAGTAGACTTGTCTTTAGGGAAAAGTGCCTATCAGCATGACATTGTTCAGTACTCAGTAAAAACACATACAATGAAATGAAGCAAACACGAAACGAAAGAAGACAGCAAATCCCACAGCAACACCACAATGAGAGCAATACCGAGGAATCTGTTCCAGCAGAAAGAAGGAAGGCTTTGGCCTCTCACATGCAAATAAGGCTGTCTAGGTTAGATGCTAAATGTGTGATGCAGATACTCCAGAAATGCTTTGAGAAAGTAGCTGAAATAACAAACGTAATTGTGATAGGAAAACAACCCAATATTCACTCTTGTTTTTCCTAAGCTGCACAATGCAGCTTTTTTTCAAAGCTCTGATAGAAAATTATTTCATCTTCATTGTACATGTTAGCTCAGTCATTATACAAATTAATGGATCTTACAGCAGAACTTGTGTGTGCCTACATATCATGCTTCGTGTTGCCTCCACCCTCCCTGCTCTTCCGTCTGGTCCTGACGTCCCCCCTGACCTGGTCTGCTTCTAGTACCCTAACCACTCTCCTGCTGCAGGATGCAGCACTGGAGGCCAGATGCACGACCGAGCTCTAGCACTTACTCATCCGGTGAAACCTTAAACGGAAGCTTTAAGCTCACTCAGCAGCAGTTCTCCACTTTCCCTGGGAGCCCGTGGCTGGTGTTCACCGTTCTGCTCCGTGACACCCGTGTCTGGCTTTTTAGGACAGACCAGGGAAGCCACACAGCTCTGTCTTGTTCTTTGGCCAGGTCGTATCATTTGGCCTTTGTTCTCTACCTACACTGCTGCAGACAGTAGGACTGTCTGTTCTTGAAAGGCTAGCGACTGCTGCATTGTAAGCATGGTCACATGCCTTTGTTGATCCAGTGAGCCCCTGGGCTGCTTCCTTAGCTCGGTTACTGTGAACTGGGCTGTGGTGAGCACTGGGCTGCTACCGTGTCGCTGAGATCCTGATTTCAGTCATTTTGAGTGTATATTTTCAAATGTAGAATTGGTGAGTAATCCACTTTCACTTTCCTGAGAAGTTCATAGTACTTTTCGGAGATTCGTTTTGTTTTAATTTGCTTCCATACCAGCAGCCAACAGCTTTCATTCCTGCCAGCCGTGTACAGAAATTTGGAGTTTCCACATCCTCCATGCTTACTTAGCTTTACAAACAAAAGCAAAAGAAAACTTGCCTTAATAGGTATGAGCTAACAATGGAATTTTTTTGTAAAAAAGTAATTTACCAGCACATGTGTGCAGTACACAGGGCTGGCATTCTGTGAGGGGCACTGGCACGTGGTGCACATCTCCTCACTCCTTAGCCAACCCTGTTCCTTCCCTGCCTGCCCCTTCCACACAGCCCCTGCTCCTCCTCCTCTCCTTCCTGCACACATGTGTGTCCCTAAAGATCAGTTAAACTGAGCACCTTTCAGTATACCTGTTTGCAATTTGTGTGCCTTCTTCAGTGAATCCTATTATTCTCTACCGACTTTAACTTTTAAGGTTTATAATTTTCTTTTATCTTGTTAAAATTCATCCCCTTAGCATATATATGGTGTGCAAACATTTCCCCTCCCTTCATCGGTCGTGTTCTTGCTTGCTTTGTGGTTCTGTCTTGCTGTGAAGAGGCTGTTCAGCTTGCCACATGGCCTCTTGCCCATTTCCACGCTCCTCCTCCGGGCTTTGGGAGTCCTAGCCACGAACCCATGGTCAGCGCTGTTCTCATGAAGCTTTCACCCATGATTTCTTCTAAATGTTTTAAAGCTTTGGGTCTCACTTTGAAGTTTTCCTCCAGGTTTCAGCTGAGTATTTCTGTGGCACACTAAGATAAAGATAGTTTCCTTCTTTTTTCATATTTGCGCTCAGTGCTGCAGAGCCATTTGTTTTTCTTTTTTCAATAATTTTACTGAGAAACAAATAGCAATGAGACAGTTTCAAAATCGATTAGTAGGACAGTTTCGCTAATTAATGCATTACATTTTTGTATACTTTTGTCTTCTTCATGGTTATTCATTGTAGAAGATGTGGACATGATATCCTGTCCTCAAACACTATTAGTACAAGTCTTTCTAGTCATTGAATTAAGAGAAAGTAGCTGTATATCTATCCTAACTATTTTGAATATACAGATACAAAATGGACCTTTATTTGTATCCCCTTTTTTGTTTAGTTTTGTCAGAGATGGGTGTTCCATTGCCACTTAAATATTGTAGGTGCATGCAGCACCATTTGTTGAGAGAAATGTTCTGTGTAAGGACCCTTACCACATGGCTGGAGACAGCTGGTTCCGGACGCATAGGCTCATTTCCGCACTCTTTATTTGTTCCGTTGCTCCCTGTACAGCTCCTGATGTCTGGCCACCCTGCTGTAACAGCTGTGGGTTCGTGGTACACTGTAAAAATCAGGAAATGCTTTCCTCTATTTTTATTCTTCAAAATGCTTTGGTCTGTGTAGTCTTTATGTTTCCATATGCATCTCAGAAATTTGATCTCATCTCTGGAATAAATGTCATCAGGATTTGATGGGGATTGCATTAAATCTACACTTCCTTCTAAGTCCCACGAACAAAGGCTGCCCCTGATCAGCACGATGTCTTCCATGCGTGGCTTCTCCATTGTATTTCGCTCATGTCTTAAACTTTCATGGGGCATGGCTTTGCCCCCTCACTTTCTTCCTGCATATTTTATTCACTGTGTTGTAAATGGTATTGGCTTTTTAATATGATTTTAAGGTAGTTTGAGGTTAGTGTATGAATACAAAATTTATTTTTATGTTTATTTGGGCTCTGGCAACTTTAACAAACTGATGTATTAGTTCTCAGAGACTTTTTTTGTGTGTGAAATTTTTAGAGTCTTCTGCATATAGGATGATGACTCTGCAAGCAGATACTTCAGTTCTTCCTTTCTTATTTAGATGGTTTTTTAAATCTTTTATTAATTGATTCTTTAGCTCAGGCTTCCAGTTGCAGCTTGAACAGAGGTGATAAGAGCAGGCATCTGCTCCTCACTGCCTAGCGGAAACACATTGGATCTGCACCGTTAAGTGTGCTGCCAGCTGTCATGTGGCAGGGTGCCCTTTATTTCCTTGAGGCAATCCCCTGCTATTCCTAATTTGCTATACTTTTATCATAAAGTATATTAAATATTATCAAATCATTTTGGCATCGCTTCAGGTGACTGTATGATTTTTATCCTTCATTATATTAAGGTACTGTATCATATTAATTGATTTTCACTATGTGATGAAATTTTGATAAGTTTAACTTTCCAGAACATTCAGTTTCTTGTAGGTTATCCAGTTTATGCATAGTAGTATAAGGACTTTTTTATTTCTGCACCATCAATGATCATGTCTTGTATTTCTTATTTTATTTATTTGTGTCTTCTCTCTATTTCTGGCCCACGTGAGTTCTATTAATTCTGTATTTATTGTTTCTCTAGTCTCTATTTTGTTAATTTTCTTAGTTTTTCTTATATCTTTTATTGTGCTAACCCATCTGGCCTCCTTGCGCTCCCTTCTTCTCCCTTACCGTCCCTCATTCTTCTCCCCTTTTCTCCTCCTTATCCTCTTCCCTTTCTGTCCTCTTCCTACCCTTCTCCCCTTTTTTCTCCTCCTCCACCTGATCCTTGAAGTGTACCTTTGGGTTGCTCCTTTGAGGTCTTTCTCCTGTAATTGGTTTTTTTTTTTTTTTTTTTTTTTTTTTTTTTTTTTTTTTTGGTACATGTTCTCACTATTCAGCTTGAACTCATAGTGACTCCTGTTTTCTGCCTCCCCAGGTCTGAGACGCCATGCCCAGACTCCGGGTCCGGCTCAGTGCACCTGGGGGTGCGGCTGGCACAGTGCTTTTTAGGAAATTTAGGACACTGTGTTTTACTTTCTTTCTTTCTTTCTTTCTTTCTTTCTTTCTTTCTTTCTTTCTTTCTTTCTTTCTTTCTTTCTTTCTTCCTTCCTTCCTTCCTTCCTTCCTTCCTTCCTTCCTTCTTCCCTCCCTCCCTCCCTCTCTCTCTCTCTCTTTCTTTCTATTTGTGTACTTGGTATTTGTGTACTTGGCACAAGGTCTCACTTGCAGCTCACACTCACAGTGGCCCTCCTGTTTCAGCCTCCTCAGTGCTGGGTTTGTAGGCATGTGCCAGCATGCCCCTAACTCAGTGGCCAGCTCTGCAGGCCTAGGGGTGTGGCTGGGGCACAATATGGTGCCAGAATTGAATCCTCTTCCCTGTGCTTGTGTAAGCATATATTTAGTCTTCTGGGCTACCTTGCCAGCCCTTTTTCTTTGTATTTCTTTTCCTGTGTCCTGTAGTTTTCTCTTTTCAAGTCAGGGTTTCACCATGCAGTGTATGCTGACCTTGAGCTCACCTTAAGTCCAGGACAGCCTGGGAATTAATTTCAGTGATCCCCCTGCCTCAGCCTCCAGAGTGCTGGGATTATAGGAATGCACCACCACGCCCAACTTTCACATCTTATACTTCTTGATTTGTTGTTGTTTGTCTCAGTGTTTTCTCATTTCTGATTTGATTTTTCTTAAAACAACTAATTAACAATTCAGTTTCTAAATGTTTGGTAATTTCTCACATTCTTCTGTTGATTTTGTAATCCATTGTGGTTTGAGAAGACACTCGATATGGTCACACCTCTTAACTTTGTGAAGCCCTGTTTCATGATCGAGCATGATCTGTGTGGAGAAGTTCTGCACATGCTTGAGAGAGATGTGCAGGCTGCTTTTGTTGGGATGAGTGTCCTGTGCTTGACTTTTAGGGTGATGTGCCTGTATTGTTCTTCAAGGCCAACATTTCCTTAGTGAATTTTCTGCTTGGTTGTTATGTCCATTGCTGAGGTGGATATTGATGTCACCTACTATTATTATACTGCTTTATTTTTCCTTAAGTTTGTTAATGTTTGTTGCATGTAGCTGGGTAGGGTTTTACTACATGTGTATGTATGTGTAACAATATTCCTGATAAAGTGACTTTATATTTTTATATAATATTCTTCTGTGTTTCTTGAGAAAGATTCAATTTAAAAACTCTTATCAGATAAAATCTATCCTCCTCTCCTTGTTGTGGCTATCATTTTCATTGACCCCTTTTCCATTCCCTTTTTTCCTCCTATGTGTGTTCTTAAATGCAGTGTATTTTGTAGAAAGCTTAGGGTTGTACCTTTCTATTTTTAAGCCATTCTATCTCTTTGCATCTTTTGATTAGGAAGTATAATCTATTTCTGTTTAAAGTAATTATATAAACAATTTCTCAAATGCATATGAAAACTACAATTTAGAGCTTCCCTCCTTTATACTTGTTATTACTGAAATTATAATTCTTTATCATTGATATCCCGAATCTGTTAACATAATTTGTATTTAGTTTTAACTTTTATATTTGAATTGAAAGTCACCCATTTCTGCTGGTCTATGGAAAGAAGCAGTTAATGCTTTAAATTATTTTGTCTTCTTTTTTTGGATTGTTTTTCCTTTCTGTTTTCTTGATTTCTTATACATTTTTTTTTCTTGTTCCAAGTTTACATACATATATCTGGTAATCTGAATAACTGGTTGGAAGACAGCATTATATATCACAACAAACACTGTGAAACTCATATTACTTTGTTAAATGAATATCTGTATCACTTGTAAAGTTTTCTGTTTTAATTCTAATTTGTGCTGTCTTTTAAAAAAGTGACTTAACCACCATTATTATGAGGATAATCTTTTCTTCAAATGTATTTTGTACAGGTTCTACAGGGTCTCACTACACAGGTCAGACTCGTAGTGCTTCTCCTGTTTTCAGGCTCCCGGTACTGGGATTACAGGTGATCGACGCCATCCCCAGTGTCAGTTCCTGTCTCAGCATGCCCCTGGGACATGGCTGGCATAACACACTGGGAATCAAACTCCAATCCCTGCCTCTGCCTCAGCATGTACTTTAATCTGTTGAGCTATCTAGTCAGTCCTATCATGAGGATATTCTATATTAATCTATATTACTTTAACAATCAGTTTCATTCCCATTGTGTTAAGGCTGTGTGGCTGGGGCATATTTTCTAATTGAAAAATTCTTTTTTAATTTTTACAAAGCAAATTTATCAATGAACTCTCTCAGTTTTGAGAGAATTGGCTCAAACCTTGCATGAGCAAGCCTCCTTGTCCTTCTGTCTTTGAAATGTAGCTTAGAAGGCTGTAATGTTTGGTGATTTTTTTTTTCTTTCTGTACTTTGAAGGGAACAATATAGCAATTTGTTCTTATGAGACTGTTTTGTATGTGATAAACCATTTATATTCGATGCTTTCAAAGATTAATCTCTCTTTGGTTTTTGTCAATGTGTATTGGTGCTGATTTCTTTAGATTTATTTTACTTGTAATCCTGGGGTCTCTCTGAATATGGATCTCCATTTCCTGGGACTTAGAAAGGTGAAAGCCATTATTTTTTGCAATCAGCTTTCTGGTTCAGATTTCTCTTCTTTTCTTTTTTTCTAATGAGTATCCCATGTTGCATATATCAGTCCCCTTGGTTTTAATCCATTTGCCTTTTCTTTTTATTCTTTGACTGGATAATTCTTACTGACTGCTGATTTAGCTGAGCATTCTGTTTGAGCTAGTCTATTGCTCAACCTCTCTAGACATTCTGAATGTTTCCTGCTCAGTCATTATAATTTTGAACTCCAAGAACTCCAGTGTCTCCTGTTAAGCTTTCTGTCTCTGTGGAAAGCCTCACTTGGCTGTGTTCTGCATTCATCAGCGTCTCTATGGCAGTTACCCTGAATTCATCAGCAAAGTGTTGTAGGTCAGTTTCTGGAGCCTTATTTGACCTTTTTTGTGTCCTGCCACTTTAGCAAAAATATATTATGTAATATACGATTTCTCTTACTCTGTGCTTATAGGCTTTGTGGGAAAGACTTCCACGAATCTGTGGTAAGAGACTCCATAAACATTTTTGTCCTTTATATCAGTTCAAGCTGTTGTTTTTGTCCCGGGCCCCTGAAAAGACAGAAGAGGTACATGTGACTTCCTTTGGCAGCAATGGAAGACACTCGAAAGTTGAAGGTCCTGTTTCCCCCTCAATCTGCTGACAGGGATAACATGCTGCCCCAAGTGCTCACCGCCAGCCTTACAGTGTGGACTCTCTCCATCGTCTCTCTCTCTGCAGCTCCACAGGTTCGAGCATGTATAGGGCCCGCCATGCTCCCAGGCAGAAGCCAGTGTCCCACACAATGCTTGGAAACACCTGTGTGGCCCATGTCTCCCTTTCTCTCCCTAGGAGGAGCTGGAGCTGGTCTGGGGTTCAGGCATTGTGTTCTGGGTGTGATCTATAGTGCAAGGAACTCTTGGCTTTGCCTGCTGGATTGAACAAGGTTGTTTTTGTTCATCTAGGGTAGAACAGTTTTGAAATTCTTTTTAGATTCCTCACACACAAAACTTTATCTGCAAGTTGTTGAATCAGTGGGGATGTCGGGAGTCCAGGGCTTCTAACTCCACAGTTTGTTTTTGACTTCCTTGTGATAAGAATTTTGACTTTGTAAATAGCACCAGTATTTTGTGAATACTTGGGAAAAGCACCCTTACCCGATTTCTACCATCACTCCTGAGTGAGAGTCAAGTGTATTTGTTTTAAAAAAATGTGAAACGGGAGAGAGAAATGTAAGACAATAATCTTTGACAGCAATTGCTTCTGATATTCCTGTTAAGTAATGCAATTAAAACATTAATAACTTGTTTTAAGAGAGTTGATAGAAAGTATGAGGAATGTTCTAGAAAATATCAACAAGCAGTGAGACAAAAATTCAGTATTGCTTGTGTAAGAAATCACAAAATACTACAAAATACTATTATAAAATACTAGAATAATTATAAAATTTGAAAAGATTTGTTATTTAGATTATGTTGAAATTAGATAAAAACATTACTTCACAAACATCCTTAAACTTTTCTCCACTTTCTAGAAATCCAAATGAAAAAGCCTATTCAGTAGGTTCAGGATGAAGACCTACTTTGAAGGAGAGGAAAAAGATCTAACTTTAATCAGCAATCATTCAAAGAAAGAATTTAAAGGTGTGCAGGTGGCTTGCCTTTTCTATTTTTGTGCTTTTTGGCACGGAGGGAGTGGCAGTTGAGCTGACCTTCCCCAAGGCAGGGAAACCATCATGAGCAGAGCCTGAGGCATATGAGTTTCAACCTGGCTGCCAGCATGCTCCTCCCTGAATGTCAGAATCAGGCGTAACCCCAAAGCGTGAGGGCTTTGTCCACGCAGACTTGTAGACCCCATGTGTCCCAGACTGAACGCTCCACCTGGCTTGCCTCCCTCACCTGCTCACAGTGCTCCCACCTGAGTTGGCAATTCCACAGTCTTTCTGGGCTCCACACCTCCTGCTGTGGAAGTCAGTGCTTTTTCCTCTATCTCTTTACCTCTATCATATGCACATTCACTGTCAAGTTCTTAGAAAGTTCAATCCTAAATACTTTCTCAAAAAACAATCATGTCTTCCTAGCTGTGTTCTTTCTCCATGGGTTTTGGTTTTCATATCTCCACCTAGGAAGGTCAAAGCAAACGTTTTGCTCTGAATCAGAACAAAATGCTTACCTTTGTAGTTGTTTTCATTTTGGGGAAAAGCCAGGTATTGCATGCTCCCAGATCCAGGGAATGAATTGGGTGGAGACATACTGTGATATTTTTACAAGCCTGTGCTTCTTTCCATTGGCTAATACTGAGGAGAGTATTCACTTTCTTTTTTGACCAAGTGAGAACCAGAATTGCTCCAGAAATTAGCAAGACCCCCAGAGAAAAGTGGGAGAAGAGCAGGAGAAGGGCTCCCAGGAAGGGGGAGCATTTTAAGGAGGATTAATGGCAATATGGCTTTAACTGTCATAAAATCTTTTAATTGAAAAGCTCACTGTCTCTGCTGTGATCTCCCTCACACTTCCCCACTCACACTGGCCCCCATTGTCTTGTCTGCAATATGTCTTAAAATTTTACTTCCCTGTTTATGACCTTCATAAAAACAAACAAACAAAAACCTTTATGGTTTTTACTTTCTTACTATCTGAAAAAGTTCATTTAAAAAAAAAATAGACTCAGGTGCAGGGGCCAGATGTTCAATCCCTGGGCCTGTTGTGCCCCAGCCCTGCCCCTGGAACCCGCTGAGATGGCAATTGAGACTGGTCATGGTGGCACATTCCTGTAAGCCCAGCTCTTGGGAGGCTGTAAACAGGTGGATCACTATGAGTCCGATCTAGTAGTGCACCCTGAACACCCTGTAAACCCTTCCCTAAAATACGCAAAAATAAAAAAAATTTAAAAGCCATTCTTACCTTTTTTTCTACTTCTCCATTGCATTTTCCATTCTACAGATTGAGCTCGTTTTGATTCCCAGGCTACTGGAGCGTGCTGCTTTGCATCTGTCCCGTCTTCGGCTAAGTCTAGCACTTCACCTCGGTAAACTCCACTTCCTGCCATTCAGGCATCAGCTTGGATGACATTTTATTTCTTGTGAGAGACAAATATAATTGGCATAAAAGACTTCCAATGACCATCATCATGCAGCTTCATTTTTTCTTTAAGTTTTGGTTTGTTATTGCCATCATCCCATGATTTTAAGCATTAGTTTACTTGAAGATATAAATCTACTGAGGTCATAAATCTGATATAATCGAATCAAAACTTAAAATTTTATACCAGAAATGGGAAGTCAATATTGTCTTAATATGACTATTCATATTATTCTTTATCTTTTTATAAGGGAAGAGTTCTCAGAATGTATATCCCCTTGTACGAATTACTCAAGGTAAATAAAATTTTTCTGCTCTCTTTCTATTTCCTGTGTAGTGTTTCTGGAATGTTCAGGATTCTTCTGGAATGTTCCCCTACAGAGAGTCTGCTCCTCTCCCATCTCCTGCTGGCAGCTGGCAGGCCTGTCCTGGTTCCTAAGCTAAATTCCACTGGCCTTTCACATGGAGGAGAGTCCCACAGTTCCAGACTATAAACAGGAAAGAAGGGGTGAGCCTTCTTTGGTCAGGCTGTGTCACTGGAGGAAGTGTATTTCTGACATCAACAATACCATTTTAATAATAAAATCTGTTAATAGTCTTCAAAATTATCACTTTCTCCTGCCCCACCAAATACAATGACCTTTCTTTGTATAAAATAATTTCATGAAGAAGCATGAATTTAAAACTATGGACAGTAGGTACACTTATTGAAAATATTCAAGTATTTGTAAGAACAAATGAAAAGGAAGATCTTTATTTCCTATATTGAAGCAAAAGGTAAAACACAATTTGGAAGTTTGCATGCAGAACTTATTTCTAAATTTTATCATAAAACTTAAACATATACATATAAATGATATCAACAATCGAATAACAAGTGAGAAAGATACATTACAGGTGGATAATCTCCATTTTTCTACTTTTATCTCTGCTCATTTTTGCATCAAAAATAAAACTTGAATTTTATATAATTGCCAAAATTGAACAGCAGAGGGCAGAAAATATCAAACTCTTTCTTGGAGCACACTATTCAACTGTTTTGAAGATTTTCGAAATTAATATGATTATTGATCAGGTTACAATAAAGATTGTAGAAATCATCACATAGAAGTGTTAAACATAGACCTTCAGACATATGTAAAATAATTTTTACTATTGTTATTTTATTTTCATAACCATTTAGTCAATTTAAATTTATTACACTTAAATTGACAGTATTTAGTGCTCAAAATATATAGTTCAAATAACTTAGTTGATTGAAACATTTCACAAATGATATCAACATAATTATCTGACTGGATAACTTTTTTTCTGGTTATGTGAAAGTCACATAGACATTGTGAAAGAGCATGAGTAGAACACATGGAATTATAGGGAATCCTTGATAAAACCTTGGTTGTGTTTATTTACAAATTACAATTAGCATGTGCACTGTAATACTTGCCTGAGTCTCATGTGTCTGATGAAGGATGTGCTCTGTGTTCAGCAAGTTCAGCATAGTGTGCAAGTCAGTCAATTTTGAATTCATCTCTGTCCTTGACTGTGAAGTAGGTTAAGATGAAAATAGCTTTTGCAAATCTCTATCTTTTAAAATTCAATTTACCTCTACTAGCACTTTAAACATCAACATTCTCTCACATACAAGATGCCCATCACCGTTGTCTTCTTCTCCCTGTCCCCCTTTGCCCTCTCTCTTTTTCTCTCTTTGATTTCAAGTTATTTTCCACAAAATAGAAGATATTCTTGTGGAAACATTTAAGTGAAGCAAAAGATAAAATGATTAAGATGTCTTTTCCATCTGGTCTTTGTTTTTATTTGAACGAGGGAGTGGCATCAAACCATTTTCTGTGCTGAGCGTCACAATTCATGGCAATGCATGTGTGCTTTCAATAATTATTTAGCGCACTTTTGAATGTACACACAAATTATCTTTCCTTTTGTATCATTTCTTTATGTATTCAGTACAGGGTCCACAGGGCCTCACTACATAGATTGGACTCTTAGTGCTCCTCCTGTTTTCAGCCTCCCAAGTCCTGGGATTGCAGCTTGCACCTCCATGCCCAGTTTGAATTACCATCTCAGAGCACCCCAGGATAGGGACCAGACAGCACAATAGGGATGGAACCCCAGTCCCTGTGTCTGCCTAACAGGCACTTTAATCCACTGAGCTAACTGGTTGGCCTTTCATAGTATTTTTTTGAATTTTTTGCAGGACTCATGGCTTTTATTCAGACGACCTGCCTTCTACATAACGTGGAGTTTCTATTCAGATTGAAATAAATGTTTGTGATGACACCAGAAGGTATTTTTACTTGCAGCATATAAGCTGGTCATAGATTGTAGGTATTCTTCCTGCCTTAACAATACTGCCAGTCAAAAAAGAGGAACACTCCTATGTGACCCTTAGGATTCAAAGGCCTCCCTTCTCATTTTAAAATGGGGAAATCGAGACCTTTTGGGGTCAAGGGCTGTGCAAGTATGATATCCACGCCAGCGTGACACATGCATGCACATGAAAGTAGATGGTGCACGAACTCTCCTTCAACGCGGGAACATCAGCAGCTCTCGGTTTAGCATGGTGGGCTTCCACCTCCTGACTCCTGGAGGCAGCTCCTTGAACTCAACTTTTCTTGCTTTGTGTAAACACCAGGCAGGGAGTTTGGGGAGGAATTTCTGAGCAACAGAAGACGTTGCCAGAGGGCTCCTGTGGATGGTCTTGGTCCAAGGCTCTAAGCCCATCTATTCCAGAGGGACACAGTCTCTTTCATATCCTCCACCAACTCCCTTCCTACGATCTTTTCTGTCTCAGCCTCATCCTCCTTTCCCAAGGCGTCGAGTGTTGGAGCAGACCCAATAAGGCAGCTCACTCCTTTGAGGCAGTGCTATTTCCACACTCACACCAAACTGCAATGGGTTCTCTGGCTGTGTCTGGCAAGGTTCTGGAGCTCTGAAGCCTTTTTAGAGTAGTTTGGTCCTCCAGCGGTTCCTTCCTGCAAAAGGGCTGCTTTTGCCTTCAATCTGCACATAGAGAGGACATCTAAGCAACCAGATCTACACGTTTCTAGAGCGGAAGCGCGTCTATGGTGCAGGCTGCCAGGACAAACAGTGTGGCTTCTCAAGCCAGCCGCACAGCTCGCGGCAGTACGCTCTGGAGACCAAATTCTCAGGCAAACTATTTCAGAGACTCGACCTTGATAGTCTCTTATGGTACTTTAGTCAACGAGGACAGGATTTTTGGGCTCCCTGGGACCCTTTCTCCGTCTCACGGAGCCAAAGTTCACAATTGTGGAGCATTTAGTGAATGAGTAGTTTGTTTGCTCCTTGGGTTTTCAGCTGGGTCAGCGGAGAGGCTTGGCAATGTTTCAGAACTGCTAAATGGGTTTTCACAAGAAATGGAAGCTACATAATCCAAGTGGCTTTGCACGTAAAGTCGGCAAAGCCTGGTGAAAGACCTCTCCGCTACCGATAATGATTAACAGTCCGGTTCCTTATGCCCTGCAGCCGGAAATCGGTTTTGCAGCTTTTGGTCCTGGCTGGAGTGGAACCCTGCTGGAGGGTGCTGTCCGCGGTGCTGAAAGAGAAGAGCATGGCTTCTGTCGGACGGGGTGCAGAGCTCCGGTGTGGTGCTGAGCTTCGGACCGTGAGGGGTGCAGACCTGGGCCATGTTCATAGAGCAGAGCTCTGGGCTGTGCACAGCCCGGGCCGTGCCGGGTGCAGAGCCCGAACCGCGAGGGGTCCAGAGCTCCAGACGGTGCAGACTGAACAACCCAGGCCGTGAGGGGTGCGGGGCGCCACACGGGGGAGGGGTGAGCCGCGCACGCGCGCCTGGGCCTGCCAGCCCCTCTCCGCGCCTCGCGTGTGTGCGCGCGTGTGTGTGCGCGCCCGCGAGAGCTGAGGGGCGGCGCGGTGAGTGTGAGCGCACGGCAGGGCGCGGAGGACTCCAGCGCGGACCGCGGCGGCAGCTCGGACAGCTGAGCTCTGGACTCCGAGCGGGGACCCGGCCCGGGCGCGGCGGCCGCCAGCAGGACCACAACCGGGGACGCTTCAGATTCTTCCGCCTCCACCTCGGGCTTCAGCATCGCGGTACTCCCCTGCTGCCTCAACATGCAGAGGATCTAATTTGCCGAGGCAAAGGGCCAAAGGCGGCAGAAGAGGAAAAGGAAAAAGAAAAAGGAAAAAAAGCCCCAAAATCAAAAACAAGGGGGAATTTTGTGGATGCTCTACTTTTCTTGGAAATGCAAAAGATTATGCATATTTCTATCCTCCTTTCTCCTGTTTTGTGGGGACTGATCTTTGGTGTCTCTTCTAACAGCATACAGATAGGTAGGTACCCTTTGTGCTATCCTTTCGAATCGTGCATAATTTGTTCACAGTGGACAAATTAATTCTTGTCATGTAGACTTATGTCATACCTTGACTGCATTCCAGATTTAAACTACCTGGAATATACACGATTTCCGTAGAACAGAGCCGCGGGACCGACTGCGCCTTTGATACCCTAGAGAAAAAGGCTTCTCGGTTCAAAGCCCACGTTGTATTAATTCTGCCTGAGCGACATCTGTCCTTTCGCTCCGGTCCCCTAGGGGTCTGGACGTAGGGCTTGGGACGGGAGGAAGCGCTAACGGCTGTGGGGTCCGGTCCGGCCCGGCGGGCGACCCTGGATCCCGGGCTGTAACGCGGTTCCGACCCAGGTCGGTCCAGTCCGGTGCGGTGCGGCGGACGCCCCTGGCCCCGGGTTCTGATGGTTTCCTTGGCCTCCGCAGGGGGGCTGTTTCCCAGGGGCGCCGATCAGGAGTACAGCGCCTTTCGGGTCGGGATGGTCCAGTTCTCCACCTCGGAGTTCAGGCTGACGCCCCACATCGACAAT